>JAHZMW010002250.1:0-30655 GCA_027743745.1 Alloscopus bannaensis | reverse complement strand
ACACCGCTCCCTCCACGTTCGCCACCGTGAAAGCGGACAGCACGGGATGAGCTCCCATTTCTAGAAAGAGGTTACACCCTTCTCGTTTTACCGCTCGGCAGGCCTCATCAAAGCGAACCTCTTCGCGGAGGTGGCGCACCCAGTAGTCGACATCCAAGTGGTCCAACTCCACTTGTCTTCCCTCTATCGCAGAAATATACTTTGGGCCCTTCAGATTTCGTTGAGGCGGCAGATTCAAGGTGGAGAGTACTCTACGATACGGCTTTAGTAAGGTTTCCATGAGTCGTGAGTGGAATGCAGTGCTGCCCACAGAAAAGAGCTGGACCGCCAGCCCGATTCCCTTGGAGTACTCTGCGAAGGCGTCAATTTGGTCGGGGTAACCCGCGACAACGGTTTGGGTCGCTGAGTTAGTGACAGCAATATCCAGTCCGACGTCTGTCAAGTTGTTGCTCTCGAACTCCTTCAATAGTTCCGCCACCCTCTCCCTCCCTTCGTTGAGAACAAGCATTTTTCCATCGGGAACACCGTCATGACAGACGGACTCGATGATGAGGTGGAGTGCCTCTTCCAAAGACAGCGCGGAAACTGCCACCGCGGCGCAAATCTCGCCCATGGAGTGCCCCAACACAAAGTCGGGCCGGACTCCCCAAGAATGCCACATTCGGAAGAGGGCGTACTGCACACAAAAGCCGGCGATGGCGCCGCAACGAGCTGGCGTCAATGTTGAACTCTCTTTCAGGTTTTCGAGGTTGATCCCGTGTTTCTCTTGCAATATTTGTGCGCATTGTTCCAATGCCGCTTGAAATGGGGGGCAGGAGCCATACAACTTCATAGCCATGCCGTGGTAATGTGCCCCGTGACCGGTGAAGAGGAAGCAAATGGGCGAGGTGGGAGTCGCCGTCAAATCGCACTGTTGAAAGGATCGGCTTCTGATGGCTTCAGCGGCTTCCAGGGCATCTTTCGCGACGACTACTGCTCTGTGAGGGAACGTGGCGCGACCAGTGTTTGCTGAGAAAGATATGTCTGCTAAGTCACCGCCCACCTCGTCGAGGTGGGAGGCGTAACGTTCCAGGAGTTGTTCAAGTGCCACTCGAGATTTCGCGGAGAGCTTCAGAACTTGAAGTGGCCTATCACTAACAACAGCTTGTAGTCTCCGAAGAGGTTCATAGGAACGAGGTGGCTCCTCAAGGATGACATGCCCACCTGAGCCGCTCATCCCAAAAGCACTCACCCCCGCCACCCTAGGACGGTCTTGGACTCGATTCCAAGGCTCAGGAGAGAGTGGAATTTTTGCCGGGATGGAGTCCAAC
The DNA here is from genome assembly GCA_027743745.1 of Alloscopus bannaensis. Taxonomy (NCBI): domain Eukaryota; kingdom Metazoa; phylum Arthropoda; class Collembola; order Entomobryomorpha; family Entomobryidae; genus Alloscopus; species Alloscopus bannaensis. The sequence goes on along the minus strand of JAHZMW010002250.1, from coordinate 29,345 downwards.
TCAATGGCTGGATTTAGCCTTACCAAATGCCTGTGAGGTGGCAACACACCCTCCCGCATCGCGAGAAGGATCTTGATAACACTCGCGAGTCCTGCGACGGCTTCTGTATGCCCAATATTTGTTTTCACCGAGCCTATCAGCAAAGGCTTCGTTCTTCCCTTTGAGTACACCTTTTTGATGGCTGCCACCTCGACCGGATCCCCCACCGGAGTTCCTGTCCCGTGAACCTCGACGATTGTCACGTCTTTGGGGGGAATGTTCGCAGCTTTCAGCGCCAACTCCATGACAAGTGATTCAGACTCAACTGTGGGCGTACCCAAGCTCCGGGAAGTTCCCTCCTGAACAACTGCACTCCCTCGGACAACGCCCCAAATCCTGTCCCCGTTTCTCACAGCGTCAGACAATCTCTTAAGAACCACAGCTGCCACACCCTCTGCTCTCCCAAACCCGTCTGCCGAAGCGTCAAAAGTTTTGCACCTTCCATCTTTAGCGAGAATCCCCTCCGTCACTGCGGACGACCTTGGGAAAGGTTCCAGGATAAGATTTGCTCCACCTGCAATAGCCACCTCACACTCCTTCCGAGTCAAACTGGTACACGCCAAGTGAAGTGCGATGAGGGAGGAGGAGCACGCCGTCTCAATTCCCAGGGCAGGGCCTGTGGTTCCCAGGAAATGAGCTAAGCGTCCCGCCGCGGTCGCCAGAGACGTTCCCAAATACCCGCGTAGCAAATTCACCCCTGGCATTCTTCCCGCAATGGTCTCAGCGTTTCTTATCCATTCCCCTACAAAAATCCCAGTCCGCGTTGACTCCAACTGGGAGGGAATCACACCTCCATCTTCGAGGGCTTCCCAGACCACCTCGTGGAGCAAGATTTGCTGCGGATCCAAGTATTCCAGTTCGGCAGAATTCCACCCAAAAAACCGGGCGTCTGCCTCATCCACTGCGCAGTCAAGGAAGCCAGCTTCAATATTCCGATCCGCGTTATGAGTTCCCGTTGCCTCTGGCTTCCACCTGCCGTCAGGAACAGGTTTGATTGCCTCCTTTCCGTTAAAAATCAGGTCCCAAAACTCGTCCGGAGTGTTAGCACCAGGAAGCCGTAAACTGAGGCCGACTATCGCAATAGGTTCGTTGCCATCGACGTCTTTCTTTCCAGGCTTACTTTCCTCCAAAAACTTTTCCATCTCATCCACATCTCCAGTTTGCTCACCAATCCATTGTATAAACCTCCACCCTGCACGATTAGCTGGGATCCCCACCTCGCCACCTCTAATTCTCACAATCTCATCCCTCGGAAGTATATTGGCCACCTTGCTTTCCACCTTTGCTAAAGCCCAATTTCGAAATACGGTAGCAATATCCTCTCCAACATCTGCCCAAAGTTGGGCGACCATCTCTGTGTAAAAATGTGAGGAAGGAGCAACAACAACGATTCCTGGATCGACACCTCCACCGATCTCCTCCTCCGCCAAACCCAGAGAGCCGTACTTGTTGAAAATGTCGTCGCAATTGGTCACCGCCTACGTCACCGGAAAATTACTTCTGTAGATACCAAAATGAAAATGTCTCATTTTAAATACGCAAAGAATTTTGAATTCTCACCTCAAAATTCACACAGAGGTAAACACACTTCCGAAATACGGTCATCGACACCACTCGAATTTTTGCGGCCGCCTCCACCTCCTCCTTCACATCGTCCCTCCAATTTGCCAGCAACCCTCCATCAAAATCGTCGAAGGCGAGGGGCAGCACGTGATCAAAGGCGGAACGCAGTTTTTGTCTACAAGTGACAAAATAAATTAATTCGATAATTTTCAAAAGTTTTATATTTATTCACTAATTATTAGGCTTTTCGTACGTTGCTCCGTGTGAGGACACTTTTCTCGTCACCAAGGCCACCACACTTTTCGCCGTATGAACCCTTTTCAGCGAGAGAGCCAAGCGGCACGCCTTCACCACCTCGTCCTCGTTCCCCACTGCTGTGACCCAAGCTTCCATAATTACCTCGAAACTGGAAACACTGGAACTTCTCGTGTCTTCTTGCAAAAATCTGACAATAAAACCGGAATTAGCGCGAAGACAATGAACTGGCGAAAAAATCACTGCGAACGCGTCAAAGACTGGAAACAAAGTTACAGGTAACAGCGACGTAGGCCTTTGAGGAGGAGAAACAATTACGTAACCACAAGCCTAGCCATTTACGATAAAGAAGTCATTTTCAGACTTAACAAACACGCATTCCTCATTGAGAATTCTTTCGAAGACATTTCCTGAATAAATTTCGAACTAGAATCAATTTAATAATTTGCGCAAGTTAACATGCGATTCAAAGTGGTAGTTTAAAGGATTTGGCGAAATATCAAATTTGTTGCATCTCAAGGTAAAAGTGTATGCAAATTGTTCATTTTGCGAACATGCTAGAAAAACACATCGGGAGGTCAAAGTGATTGCGTGAGTGGTGTTTCACAATGAATACGTCTGAATGTCTGAGTACTGAGGCTGCGAACCTTCAACATTTACTTTATGACGGATTTGGTGGAACCCTCAATGAATGTTGGTAATCGTGCAGGTAATTTTATAGTCTTGATTTTGTATTGAGTTTATTCCCTTATTCAGGTATAGACTCGCAGAAGGTGTGAACAATGCCGAGGAAGTCGTGCGTGTTGTAGCCAGAAGTTTCTGGGTCGTTTTCTATACCTGCATCTACTGGCGGTTATGATGAGAACGTCCATTTTTGGCGGTCACTTTTGGTGAAGACTATCCACCCTGAGTTTGACTCCAGTTTGTTCCTGCCGATTGCACAACAGGTTCTGGTTTCCTCGGTCAAATAGGCCGACGAGCACTCTAAAGTCCTCGTTCGACCCAATGAGAGCCGTTTGATTAGCGCCAAATGCGAAGGAAGCATCCAACGGGATGATCGTTAGAAGCAAACCTGGAAGGATACAATAAAACTCTTGAGAACCATTAATGATTAAACGCAACTGATCGTGAGGCGTTGACCAACTCATCCATCCTGGAGGCGAGTGAGTCACCACATCAACGACTCCCCATGTCATTTCCGATCACCTTGCCAGTCATTGTGATGCCAGGCGTTAGTTTAAGTCTGTTGCCCTCCTGTTCCATAAAGAAGTCATTTTAAGACTGCAATTGCTGGCGAACTGTAATCGGCAAACATCCATTTCACACATTGGGAATCCTTTCAAAACCATTGGCTCATTTTAGAATAAATTCAACATCAACTTTGCGAGATTCACGCTAATCAAGATGATCCTCACGAGATTTCTTCAGTAATATTTCAACTTGTTGAATCCAGGAAAGGTTGAGGGGTGAAAATTGAGCGTGGACAAATTGTCGTCACCACATTTTTCGAAACATGCAAGAATAAACATAACAAACGAGAAAACTGTACCGTGTGCGGAGCTCAGAGAAAGACTGGATTTATTTTTTAGCGAGAATGTAGTACACATCGTAAATTCATAATACCTCATTTGTGTTTTTCATATTGAATACTTGGAGAAGGACAACATTGCTTGATCATTGATTTATGAGGAATTTGTTGAATGGACGAGTAATTGTATGCACTTGCATAGTTTCAAATAATTGTGAAGTATTGATAGCGCTTTATTAACCTCCGGCGCGCAGCATTTAGCTTGTTCGGAAATTAGAATAATTTTTATTCACGAATCAGACATCTTACCATGTCCGTGAATGAATCATGATTCGTATTCGTCACTCCTTGAATTTACCCCTCCTCACTACAAATACCTCTTGGCAAATTGCAAACTCACCGACGTCGCCATCCAGCCCGCCTTGTTTATTAGCAACGGGCAAATTGTGAGAACCATTTGCAGTGCACGCCATCCCGTTTCTGATGCACTAATGCCAAGACGATCGTGTAAGTTTTAGCCAGCAGTTTAGCAATTCCTCTTCATTTACGGCACCTGAAGACGTATGAATGAGTAAATTCACGTGAGAAATGTAGTTTCAAGAATTTAAGCTACAGTAACTACGTTTCATTTGATGGTTGAATATAAAACGTTATTTAATTTCAGCCGTTTTTCGCAATTGATTTCGTAGACGGAAAGAGTACCTCTTTGAAATTTCGTTTCGTCCCGCCCGATTGCACAATCATGTTCTGGATTTCTAGATCAAACAAGCTGACAAGAACTCCAAGGTCCTCGTCCGACCCAATGAGGGCCGTTTGATTAGCGGAGAACCCCAATGCGAAGGAAGCATCCAAAGGGATGATCGTAAAGAGCAAACCTGAAAGAATACAAAACCTTGAGGACTCACTGACACGACACAACTAACTTGTGAGATATCCACTTACTCAGCAGTCCTGGAGGTGACCGCGTCACCAAATCGACGACACCACGTCTCAAGTCATCACCAACCCCTTTGCCAACCATCGACATGCTAGGGTATCGCTTTAATCCTGTTCGCATAAACAGCCGCAATATGGAAGCCGGGAGGAGGCCGAGGAGACCCGAAAAGAGGAAGGCAAACTTGTGCTCCGCGTCCGACACTTGACTCAATACCGAACTCACCGCCAGGAGACGCTGTGAGCTAGACGACTTTGGGAGAGTGGGGATGATGTGACGCGCCAAACTGACGGCGTTTTGTGGTGCCCCATTTAGACAAGAGAGCATGATCCGTGCCGACCCCAACGCCAAGGTGGGAGGCACACTGAGACCTTTCCTCTCGCCGAGGTGGGCTAGTGCGCCGGCGAGTGCGGAGAGAAAAATGGATTCTGTCGAACACCCAAACGATTTACGGATGGAGGCCACCGCTCCTGGAGTGAGCTTCAAAGGAGACTTCCGGCTGAAATGGGTCTCTGTCAAAGGAGCTCCATTATTTCCACAGAATTCAAGGGTGGCCTTGTTGTGGTCAATGAAGTTTCGTATCAAAAACATGGGGAATCGGAGCAGTATGTTTGGCCACATCGAACCCCATTCATTCCACAGTTCTGGAGGTGAAGATGTCTCGAGAAGTTCCTCCGAAAATAATTTTCGACCAAGGGATATCGCCGACATGCCGTCCATGTAGCCATGGCAATAACGAACGATTATTGCACCGCACTCGCCTGACTTGCGACCTGGAAAGTAGTTCACTTTCGGAACAATGAGTAACTCCCACCTCGGCCTGCCCTTTGGGAACAACTCTGAAGCCATGGTTGTGACAATAATATCCAGTTGTTGTTTGGAAATTGCTTCACCCCAGTTAAGCCCTGGGCACAGTTTGAGGTGGTCCTCCACTTTTACTGTTTCTCTAACGTCAAGCCAACAGAAGAAGCCCCACTTCACTTCCGGAACGCAGAGCAACTTCCAGTTGTTCGGGTGATGTAGGACGGACCTCATAGAGGCTCGCAGGTTCTCGACGTCCTTTTTGTTGAAAGTACGCTCTAAGATGACGGCGCTGGTGTTGTTGTGATGGAATCGGGGCGGAATTTCGACACCCATCACCGCGTCCCATGGAGGCATCAGTGTGCACTTGCCGCGGAAACTGATGTAGTACAAGAGTTGCGCACATTGACGAAGGAGGAGAAGGGTGCTAATTCCAAGTAGAATGGGAGGCCAACTAAGGAGCGCCAGGAGGAGGCAAGCGAGGTCGTATGTGATGGTACACAACCACCCCGTTAAACGGGAGGACAACTCCATGGTTTGTTTGGAGTCCGTGGATGAGAAACGACTGAGATGTGATGTGGTTTCGTTGTTTTTAATGAAACGTGACCTCGAGTTGCGGCGTGAACCGGAACATTTTCTGAAGTGTTGAAAAAGTTATGCTCAAAGGCCTGCAGAAATGCACGCGACCTAGTTTCTTCAGAACGTAATTTGCAGACATCATAAAGAAATTTGTTGCGTGCTAACAAATTTGTGGCATTGTAGACTACATTGGCTACTCATCAAGTCTACAAGAATAAGGAAGGAAGGTTGCCTCTCTAAACACGCTTCGAATGTCTGGATGGTATGCAACAAATAAACGTTATTCAGTGAAATAAAACTTTTCATACAATTTAATTTGTTAATAAAAACCGTTTATTCTCTCTCCCTCAATATTTAGTCGTGACAACTGTTACAGTTGTTCATTAAAATACAGATACCGCGCATAATTACTGCTGCACATTCTCCTCCTAGGTTCGGAGTAGTCTGGTGGAACCACTCATTCGGTGCGTTTGCATGCCGCAACTCAGCCACCGAAGTGAGCAGAAGTCAAGAGCCCATCAGTTTTTAAACTTCACTCCTAAACTCGCGAAGGACTTTCTGTCGATATGTCGCTCACGGTGATGACATTGTTGTGGATATCTTCGAGCAAGTTTTTTCTTCAACGTAGTGAGAAGTGTCTGCGATTATGAAATGGTTGTTTTCCCTCAGAAAGGTGTCCAAGACTCGGATGCCCTTTGTGAGAGATGTGTGAGAGTTGAAGGTCCTTGGCAAGTCCCACTCTGCCCCACTTGCCGGTGGCTTACCAGCAGCTTGTCAGCATCCTGAGAATTTTACCAACGACACGATCCCCTACTGCCCACCTAGTTATCTTTGCCCCAATCTTGACCACCCTCCGCAAATATTTCTAATTGCTTTGCGTCGCCAGTGATAGTCTTTAGACTTTGAGAGCGCGGTCCCGCTGCTTTCACAACCAGCTCGACCTGATTTTTTGCAATCTGTGTGCAATGTATTTCTCAAATGACGCTCACCACAACAACGCTTTTTTACAAAGGGAGAAATGAAAATTTTTTCCGCCACGTCACAAACAATATTATTTCAATATGCGCCTCAACGGATCATAATTCATAACTCAATTTAATGCTACTCTGATTCCTATTTAGACTCCACCACTGAATAATGCTCTATTCAGCTTTATATTATTCAAACTTCTTGGTGCATGGGAAATCCACCGACGTCGATAATGAGCCTCGTAATTGGAATCAAACAGCGTCATCATCGCCTCAAGCCCTTACAAACTGTAGTTTTCAATTTTGCATGAGTTGCTGAGATTGTTTTCATAATCACTTGTGAGAACGATACCGTCTTCACTCACGCCTTTCCATTGACGCAGAAACGGTGTAAAAATTTGCGGAGAGGATCGTGAATTATTATTGTCAACAGTTTGTTTTCATTAGAGGCTTTAAATAATCTGTAAAATCACACAAAAGTAGAGTTTTAAAGATTCAAGTTACAGTTGCTGCGTTGCCGTTGATGATATAAATGCAACTGGTTGTTTAATCTCGGCCATAGTATTTCGCAATAGATTTTGTTGACGAAAAGAGTATGTCATTGTGATTTCCCTTTGTCCCACCTCATTGCACAATCAGGTTATGGATTTCTAAGTCAAATAGGGTGACGAGCACCTTAAGATCCTCGTCCGACCCAATGAGGGTCGTTTGGTTAGCGGCGAATCCCAAAGCGAAGGAAGCCTCCAACGGAGTAATCGACAGGAGTAAACCTGGAGAGACACAATGAAAATTTAAACTACCAAAAGATTCATTAACAATCCTCATTCAGTGAGAGGTCAACCTACTCATTAATCCTGGAGGCGATCGCGTCACCAAATCAACGACTCCTCGTCTCAAGTCACCCCTGCTCCCGTTGCCCACCATCGTGATGCCAGGGTAGCGCTTTAGTCCTTTCCGCATGACGAGTCGCAACCCGGAAACTGGGAGAAGACCAACGAGATTTGAGAAAAGAAAGGCGAACTTCTGCTCCGCGTCCGACACTTGACTCAATATCGAACTCGCCGCCAGAAGTCGCTGTGAGCTGGACAGGGTTGGAAGGGTGGGAAACATGTGAAGCGCCAAACTGGTGGCGTTTTGTGGTTCTCCGTTTAGGTAAGGCAGCATGATCCGTGCCGACCCCAGCGTCAAGGTGGGTGGTACATCAAGGCCCTTCTTTTCGCCGAGGTGGGCTAGTGCGCCGGTGAGTGCGGAGAGAAAAATGGATTCTGTGGAACATCCAAAGGATTTACGAATAGAAGCCACCGCCCCTGGAGTGAGCTTCAAGACGGACTTCCGGCTGAAATAAGTGGCGGTCGGAGGGACTCCCTTATTTCCGCAGAGTTCCAAGGTTGCCCTGTTGTGGAAAATGATTTTTCGAATGCAGAACATGGGGAATCGGAGCAGTGTCTCTGCCCATCTCGAGCCCCATTCAGGCCACCATTCTGCAGATGCCTCGAGTTGGATAGGTTCCTCTGAGAATAATTGTTGACCAAGGGATAGAACCGACATGCCATCCATGTAACCATGACAATAATGAAGAATTAATGCACCACACTCGCCTGACTTGCCTCGACCTGGAAAGTAGCTCACTTTCGGTACAATGAGCAACTCCCACCTCGGCCTGCCCTTTGGGAACAACTCTGAAGCCATGGTTGTGACAATATTATCCAGTTGTTGTTTGGAAATTGCTTCACCCCAGTTAAGCCCTGGACACAGTTTGAGGTGGTCCTCCACTTTTACTGTTTCCCTAACGTTGAACCAGCAGAGGAAGCCCCACTTCACTTCCGGAACGCAGAGCAACTTCCAGTTGTTCGAGTGCTCAAGGACGGCCCTCATTGAGGAGCGCAAGTCCTCGATGCCCTTTTCGTTGAAGGTGCGCTGAAAAATGATGGCGGTAGTGTTATTGTGATGAAGTCTGGGCGGAATTTCGACACCCATCACCGCGTCCCTGGGGGGCATCAAGGTGCACCTCCCTTGGAAGCTAAAGTCGTACAGGAATTGCACGCTGAGACGAAGGAGAAGGAGGACGCTCCATCCAAACAGAATAAAAGGCCAACTTAAGAGCGCCACAAGAAAGGAAGCAATATTGAAGGTGAAGGTGGCTAAACGTGAGGACCACTCCATGTTTTTTCGGTGAACGAGAAGCGACTGAGGTTGTGGTATGAAATGAAACCATTCCGTCATTTTTTACGTCAAGTGGTGGGGATTTTATGGAAATTGGTTTCATTGCTCTGGAATGTTTGCAGAATTGCGTGCACGCAACCGCTTCCGTCTCATTTTCAGACGGCTTAGAAATACATAAAAAAAAACCGTTTCATGCAAGCAGATTTCCACGACTTGTCCATCAAGTCTGTGAGGATATATTAATGGTTTTCCGCGATGAACTCTTACAACGCTACGAACATCTCGCATCTTGTGTCTGGATGTAGAATGTATCCCTTTTGCCAATAAGTGAGTTAAATAAATCTCGCAACTTAAATTAAAAATTTAAGTCAAAATAATAATTGTTAGGATGTCATAAAAATGTGTCATTGGAAGCTGGTTTAATTTTTGTACGTTTTTACATGACAATGAAACGAGAGAACTTTCTACAACTTCGCATTCTTCTCCAAGACTTGAAGTAATCTGATGGACATCTCATTCGGAGTGTTGGCATGCCGTAACTCAGCCGCCGACTCGAGGGGAAGCCGGGATCCCATGATTTTGTGGAGTTCACTCCTGAACTCGAGGAGGACCAGACTGTCGGCGCCCAGCGATTGAAAGTCGGTGTCAAACTTGAAGTCATTGCCATCATCGGTATTCCCAGGTCCGAGTTGGAGGATGGCGGTGAGGGTGCGTTTCACAAGTTGCGAGAGCATCTCAAGTCTTTCCTTCTTGTCCTCTCTGGAGTCAAACTCCTCCCAAAACTTGTTGGTGTCCAAGTGGCTCACAGTGATTGTATCTTGAATATCTTCGAGGAGGCACTTATCCTCCAAGTAATCCTTCAGAAAGGGCGCCATCTTCTGGTAATAAGTGAAGGAGTCAATGTTGTCAGCAATTATGCTGTGTGTCGCTGTCCTCAGGAAGGTGTCCAGGGCGCGGATTCCTTCTGCGGGAGACATGGGACGGATTCCTGGGAGTTGAAGGTCTTTGGCAAGTCCCACCTCGCCCCACTGGCCCCAGTTCACTACGGTTCCGGGAAGGCCGAGGTGGTGGCGGTGAGCGATTACAGCGTCCTGGAAGGCATTAGCGGCGCTGTAATTTAGATGACCTATGAAGGCACACTTGGAGGCGATGGAGGAGGTTAATACGAAGTACTCCAGGGGCATATGTTTTGTGAGCTCGTGGAGGTGCCAGGTGCCGTCAATCTTGGGCCTGAAGGTTGCCTCACACATGTCCCAACTCAGGTTCGGAAACATCGCATTGGAGAGGAGTCCGGCGCAGTGGAACACTCCACGAATTGGGGGAAAGCCAGAGTCCGAATTGGTCAGATGTGTTATCCACTCTTCCAACTCCCTTCTGCTCCCAACGTCCACTTTGAAAGAGCGGATGCAACAGTCAGGGTCTTTATATTTTTGTAGCTCCACCTCCGCTTCTAGTGAGCCTCCCCTGCGGCTGGCTATGGCGATGTACTTTGCCCCACTTGCGAGAAGCCACTTAACCACTTCAAAACCGATCCCGGTGAGACCACCTGTGACGAGGTATGTGCTGTCTGGAGTAAACAGTGGGGTTGTCGCCTTCAACTCGCCTTTTTCCAGTCCCACCTCAGGCATGACGAGAACCACATTGCCCACCTTCGGCATTTGACTTAGGTATTCCAGAGCTCCGCGAATATTTAGAGCGTCAAACCTTTGGAACGGGGGTGGTTTGAGGTGGCCATCCACCAGACTACGTTCTAATTCCTCCATGTTGTCATCCACAACGAAAAGTGGAATGGTGCTCCCTTCCCAGAGAGTCCAGCTTTTTGGAAGTCTTGCCAAAGAGCGCTCCTGAAATCTGAGGTGGCTCGCCAACAACTTGTCGCTTTCCTGAGGACATCTTTTACCAACCACACGATCTCCGATTGCCCACCTCGTCACCTTCGCCCCAATCTTGACCACCACCCCGCAAATATTTTTTGCAAATTGCTCCGTGTCGGCAGTGATGGCTTCCACGTCCTGAAAGCTCAGTCCCACAGCTTTCACAGCCACCTCGACCTCATCCCATGCAATTTGGTTGTAAAGTTCCAGACGATTGAGCTGAAGGTTTTGTATGTTTTTTGAAGGAACCAACTTGAACCGAGTACATCCTCGGGGAAGGCGCAAGGCTTGATTATGTTGAACATTTGCCGACACTAGCTTTGGAGCAAAGACACTGTCATCTCGACACGCTAGCTGCAAAAAGGAAGATTTTGATTGAAACATCAATATATTTAAAATATGGTCAATTTGGGACGAGATGGTGGCGCAAGGATCCAAGTCGAGGTGGCGCAAACACAGTATACCCGGCGAGGATACATCCACCTCGTTTGCAAGGGAGCGCACCATCGCTGTAATTGGTGAGGTGAAAGGATGAACGACCCTGTCGTCCTCGACGATTGCTGCGCCCTGCGTAACAACAATCATCTGAGGTGGATCATCCAGCATGATCATTGTTTTCATCAACGCAAGCAAAGGAAGTGTGGACAATCGTTGTTCCCCAATGGGGTTCAGTGGAGTGCTTGAATCCAATGCCCAGAGGTACACCACTCCCTCCAAAAACTCCACTTCTGCCTTCGCACTGACCAAGGCGTGGTACATCTCATTCCGAACGATTGTTTCTCCATTTGCTTCTAATAGAGCTGCCTCCGCTGGTCTTTGGCAAACAAAAACTTTTCTTCCCAACGTTTCCAACCTTTGACGAAGATTCCCTCCAACTCCATCCGTATCGAAGATCAGCCAACCTACTTCATTCTGTCCTTCATGCACCACCTCCGACCTCAGAGACTGTTCGAGCTCGTCAGGCACTCTTGTCCATACCTCCTTCCAAAGTTTTGGCATCATGCGACCTTGAGTCTCAGTCCCATCACAAATGGATGCCACCTTCGCTTCAACAAAGTCGGCTCTCGTCTCCAGAAACTCAACGCCTTCCATCCGAGCTACCGTGTTGCCGGAGAAGTTAATCAACCGGCAGGAACGATTGCCGGTTTCTGGTTCTATCCAAGTGTGCACGTATCCACCTCCGAGGTGGAGATCGTTCCTTTCACACGTTGAAGGAGTCCACGCAAACATTCCGATTTTCACGGGGACACGCAATTTCCACATCTTCGCATCTTCAATGTCCGAAATGAGGAGTGCCTGAATCATGGCTTGAAGTGCTGCAGGGTGCATCATATATTCAGGTTCCACCTCCGCATTCACTCTGTCCTTCAGTTGAAATAGGGTTTGATTTCCCTCCCTCCACAGATTTGATAACAGTTGGAAGGTCGAGCCGAGGTGGAGGCCTGCCTCGGAAAATTCTTCGTAAATTCTCGTAAGATTAACAGAAGTCCAAGATTGCCTGGCAATCTCCAGGTCAAAACCTGACATCGTAAAGTGACCGAGGTGGCGAATAGGTAAATCTGCGAAAATCGATGCTGTTGTATGGTGGATCCAGTGGCCCGTCACGGAATTTGCAGTGGGATCCAGCCGACTGTAAATTGAGATGGAATACTCAAAACAATCAAGCAATGGCCCATCTTTGAAGGACCTGTTTTCAGCCGCTGGCTTAATCACTGTATGTAGCTCAGTGAGACCACCTTCGGTGGATTTCAAGCTAAGTGGAAAGCAAAAAGTGAGATTCTTTATGAACAGGTCACTTCTCTGAGGTGGTGACTCTGAGGATTGGGTTTCGTTAACATGAAGAAGGTGGTGACCTCCGGCGAGACACATTTCGAGGAATCCCACCTCCGGAAATATTAGCTTCTTCCCGACACGGTAATCTCCAAGAAATGGGGCCTTTCTCAGGGCAAGGGAGCTCTGAAAAATGTAGTGAGATTCCAGCGGAGTCGGCAACGAATGTCCCAGAAGCGGGTGGACTTCTTTCTGCGCGATTACGAGACCTGTGAGTGGCACCTTCTGACGGATAAAAGGGTACTTTGGAAGATCCACTTTGGTTCTAGAGTAGCACTCATCCCAGGCCCTCCAATCGAGCTCACCCTTCCACGAGGAGAGCCACAGTTGACCCACTGTTCCTGCTACCACCGTCCAGTCATCCATTTTCCGTCGGAGGGACGGAAGGCACACCGCTCCCTCCACGTTTGCCACCGTGAAAGCGGACAGCACGGGATGAGCTCCCATTTCTAGAAAGAGGTTACACCCTTCTCGTTTTACCGCTCGGCACGCCTCATCAAAGCGGACCTCTTCGCGGAGGTGGCGAACCCAGTAGTCAACATCCAGGTGTTCCAATTCCACTAGTCTTCCCTCCATCGCAGAAACATACTTTGGGCCCTTCTCAAGATTTCGTTGAGGTGGCAGCTTCAAGGTGGAGAGCACTTCACGATATGGCTTCAGTAACGTTTCCATGAGTCGCGAGTGGAGTGCTGTTCCACCACCAGAAAAAACCTGGACTGCCACTCCCATCCCCTTGGAGTACTCTGCGAAGGCGTCAATTTGCTCGGGGTGACCTGCAACAACCGACTGCTCAACACAGTTGGTGGCAGCAACGTCTAGGGCAAAATGAGCCAAGTTATTATTGCTTTCGAACTCCTTTAGAAGCTTTTCCACCCCCTCCCTCCCTTCGTTGAGGATGATCATTTTCCCATCAGGAATATTGGGCAGCATGACAAATCCGACGATCAGGTGAAGTGCATCCTCTAGAGATAAAGCGGAGACTGCCACCGCGGCGCAAAATTCGCCCATCGAGTGCCCAAGTACAAAGTCGGGGCGGACTCCCCAAGCGCGCCACATTCGGAAGAGGGCGTACTGCACACAAAAGCCGGCGATGGCACCACATCCAGCTGGCGCCAGTGTTGAATTCTCCTCCAGTTGATGGAGGTAAATCCCGTACTTCTTCTCCAATAGCTTTGCGCATCGGTCGAGCGGCACTTGAAATGCAGGGCAGGAGCCATACAACTTCATCGCCGTCCCGTGGTAATGTGTACCGTAGCCGGTGAAGAGAAAACAAATGGGCGAGGTGGGAATTGCGGTGGAATTTCTCTGCTCAAAGGATCGGCTTCTGATGGCTTGAGCGGCTTCTACTGAATCCTTTGCTATGACGACGGCCCGGTGGAGGAACGTGTCGCGACCAGTGTTTGCTGAAAAGGCGATGTCTGCTAAATCACTGCCCATGTCGTCGAGGTGAGAGGCGTACCTCTCCAGGAGTTGTTCGAATGCCGCTGAAGATTTGGCAGAGAGCTTCAAAACGTGCAATGGCCTCTCGTTAACAGCTTGTTGTAGCTTCCGAATGGGTTCACGGGAGCGTGGTGGTTCCTCCAGGATGACGTGCCCACCTGCACCGCCGATCCCAAAAGCACTCACTCCGGCCACCCTAGGCCGGTTCTGAATTCGGTTCCAAGGCTCAGGAGAGAGTGGGATTCTCGCAGGAATTGAGTCCAGCTCAATGGCTGGATTGAGTCGAATCAAATTCCGATGAGGTGGTAACATCTCCTCTTTCCCTCTGAGTACACCTTTTTGATGGCGGCCACCTCGACAGGATCTCCCACCGGAGTTCCTGTCCCGTGAACTTCGACGACTGTCACATCTTTGGGGTGAGTGCCCGCAGATTTCAGAGCCAGCTCCATGACAAGTGACTCAGACTCAACTGTGGGCGTACCCAAGTTCCGGGAAGTTCCCTCCTGAACAACAGCGCTACCTCGGACCACGCCCCAAATCCTGTCCCCATTTCTCACAGCGTCAGATAACCTCTTCAAAACCAGAGCTGCCACCCCTTCAGCTCTTCCAAACCCGTCTGCCGAAGCGTCAAACGTCTTACAACGCCCGTCCTTCGCAAGAATCCCTTCCGTCACTGCGGTCGACCTTGGGAAAGGTTCCAGAATAAGATTAGCTCCACCTGCGATGGCCATCTCACACTCCTTCCGAGCCAGACTTGTGCACGCAAAGTGGAGAGCAATGAGGGACGAAGAGCACGCCGTTTCAATCCCGAGAGCAGGACCCGTGGTTCCCAGGAAGTGAGCTAAACGCCCCGCAGCGGTGGCGAGGGATGTTCCCAAATACTTCCGTACCAAATTTGCTCCCGGCATCTTTCCCGCAATGGTCTCCGCGTTTCTTATCCATTCCCCGACAAAAATCCCTGTCCGCGTTGACTCTAACTTCGAAGGAATCACACCACCGTCTTCGAGAGCTTCCCAGACCACCTCGTGAAGCAAAATTTGCTGCGGATCCAAGTATTCCAGTTCGGCTGCATTCCAACCAAAAAATCGAGCATCTACCTCGTCCACCTCACAATCGAGAAAACCTGCCTCAATATCCCGGTCCGCGTTTTGGGTCCCTGTTGCTTCGGGTTTCCACCTGTGCTCAGGAACCGACTTGATTGCTTCTCTTCCGTTGAGTATCAGGTCCCAAAAGTCGTCCGGGGTGTTGGCACCGGGAAGCCGTAAGCTGAGGCCGACAATCGCAATAGGTTCGCTTTCACCAGCAGCTTTCTTCTCAAGCAAGGCCCTGCTTTCCTGTAGCTCATCCGCAGCGTCTGTTTGGTCATCACGCGATTGAAAGAGCCTCCACCCCGAATTAGCCACCATTTCTTTTTCTCCTCTTCGAATTCTCGCGATCGCATCCCGCTTAATCACATCTGCCGCTTTGTTTTCCACCTTAGCCACAGCCCAGCTCTGAAATACGGTGGCAATTGTCTCTCCATGATTCGATCGAATGTGGGCGGCCATCTCTGAGTAAAGCACTGGAGAAGGTACAACCACCATGATTCCTGGGTCAATGCTTCGGACCATGTTATCATCCGAAACCAAAGCCAACGGGCCATATTTATCAAAAATGTCGTCGCAGTTGTTTACCGCCTACATCACAGTCAAAAATGGAAAAAAGCTAATGAAAAACGCCTCACTTGCGAAATTTTTAAAAAAAAATTTAAGTCTCACCTCAAAATTCAGATTGAGGTAAACACACTTCCGAAACACGGTCATCGACACCAGTCGAATTTTTGCGGCCGCCTCCACTTCCTCCTTCACATCATCCCTCCAATCTGCCATCAACCCTCCCTCAAAATCATAGAATGCTAGGGGAAGAACGTGGTCGAAGGCAGAGCGCAGACTTTCCCTACAAGGGACAATTTTTAATTACCTAATTTCAAAAAGCCCTATTTGTTGAGTATTGTTAGACTTGTCGTACAGTGATTCTTGCGAGGACACGTTTCGTGCTACCAAGACGACCACACATTTTCCCGTATGAAATCTTTTCAGAGAGAAAGCCAAGCGGCACGCCTTGACCACCTCGTCCTCGTCCCCCACTGCTGTGACCCAAGCTTCCATACTGCCCTCGAAAATGGGACGACACCACTGAACTAATCGTGACTTTGTAAAAATCTGATAAAAGCTGAAGATTGAGCGTGAACAATTCACATCAATAAAAAGTACTGCAAACGCGTCGAAGACTGGCAACCAAGTAACGGACAACCTCGATATAAGTCATTGGCGAGAATGAGGAATTACGTAGTCGCGCACTTTTTGGCGAACATAGTTGATTTAGGAAAAGACTTAAAAATTTGCAAACATGCATGCATCAACGGTGTTGTGAAACCTTTCGTACTCATTTGTGAAACCTTGAATAAATTTTTTTATCTGACAATAAATAGGTGGGCCACGCAAGCCAACAGGCGATTCACAGAGGTTTCCTTCATTAATATTAAGTTACTATGTTATATATATGTGAGAGCAAATATGTTAAATTTCCCACTACTCCTTTTACCAGTGGAAAATTGGAAAAATGGCAAACTGGAAATAAACTGTTCGTTTATCGCGTTCTGCAAACAGGCAAAGGTTAGCGGAAATGTGTCTGAGATTATTTTGAGGAGGAAAAGAGCGACCTGATTCATAGACCACGTCACCTCAATTGTAAAGGTAGACATGGTAGGTTGCACCTTGCACGCGTCGTCAATTGCAACAGACATATTATATTACAAAAAATGAAGGTGATGGCACGTTTTAAAGAACGGCTCTGAGACCAAAACCATTTCTGCTATTTTTCGCTATCAACGACTCTTACCAAATGCGCAGAGCACCATTAAAGTGAAAACAAAAAGAATCATTTGTTTTTAGAATGAAGCCAAGTTGTCTCCAGGTTTTGTGATACATTTCATTTCCTGGAAATCCGCCTCAATTAGATGTCCGTGTTTTGTTGACATTTTGCTGATGAATTTCATTGAAATTGAGTGATGTTGCGGAGAAAGTTGAATGTATTGAAATTTTGACTTCCTCATTCTCATTCTTCGGCGTTGCGCAAAAATAGGGGTCATCCAGTCGACAATGGCGCTCAGAAGGATATTTTTAGCTACCGTTTGTGTGATGTCCAGAAGAAGAGTCAACATGCCGCGTTGTGACTTGTCAATCACTGTTCAGAAAGAAGCGTGTAGTTACAGCAGCATGGTCGATATGACAAGCATTAAAGAAATGATGAAATGTTGATGCTGTTTGGAATTTGCTTTTGATGATCAGATTAAGAGCAAACAAAACTGAAAAGCATTGTTATTGTCGAATCAAATACTTGCTCAGCACTTGTTACTGCAGACAGTTCAGAAGTTGTTATGATTAAAACATGGGTTTCTATTTAATATCAGTATCTGTAGCATTTTCTCATGATAAAATTTGATAAAACGTGAGTTTTGGGTGCAAGTATAATTAAAAGTGATGTTTATTGAAATTAGATGCTCAACCTTTACCATGTCAAGTTTCATGCGACTCGCTTGATTTTGACAAACTTATCATATTGCATCTTGATGATATTATTATGTAAAACATTTCCTTAAAATTTCAAATCACATTGACATTTATTTCAACTGTAAATGCGCTTCACATTTAACCACACTTTTCTACTTCGATCAATTTCAATTATGTATCGCACTCCTGACGTACGTTTGTAAAAACATTCTTATGGTGAAATCAGAAATATTACAAATCTCGCATCAATAATTGGTTCAAAGTGTGGTTCTCCTGAAGGCGCTTAGATGCAACACCTTTGATTCCATCCGAACCAAGAGTCGCAGCCAGAGTCCCAAAACACGCTGCGCCAGCCCGATGGACAGTCTCCCCAAACGCAGATGGCCCCTCGAGAGTTCCCCTGCGCTTGACAGGAAAGGGCGTTGGCCATCTCTGGAAGTGACAAGGATCGTACAAATTATTAGCGTTTTATATTTTAAAAATCGAGTCTTTCATCTCTGCAATTAATTTAGAAATTTATAACATATTTACTCGACTCTTACCGAATGCAGAGAGCATCATCAAAGTACAAAGTAGAAGAACGGTGAACGTGGATTTGGCCATGGCAAAATTTAAGGATGTGGTGATCAAGTATTAACTTTCCAAATGTTTTTGGCTTTTGCTCTGGAGACAGTATCCGTCACACTGATGTCTTCAACTTTAGAGAGGCACCTTTTTATACCCACAAAGCTCATATAAATTGTATATAATAGTTTGAATTTGAATTTGAATTTTGAATTTGCTTTATTGTGTCACTGTATTCAACCAGATAACAGGCTGTTCTCCCATACAAACACAAACAATGTCAGTCGACATTATTACAAGATGGTAGATAATCATTTCAACAATTCGGTGAACGTGGATTTGGCCATGGCAAAATTTAAGGATGTAGTGATCAAGTATTAACTTTCCAAATGTTTTCGGCTTTTGTTCTGGAGACTGTGTCCGTCACACTGATGTCTTCAACTTTAGTGAGACACCCTTTATACCCACAAAGCTCATATAAATTGTAAATAATCGTTTTCACCCGAGATCCGTGTCCTGGTGACATTT
Organism: Alloscopus bannaensis; assembly: GCA_027743745.1. NCBI lineage: Eukaryota > Metazoa > Arthropoda > Collembola > Entomobryomorpha > Entomobryidae > Alloscopus > Alloscopus bannaensis. The sequence goes on along the minus strand of JAHZMW010002250.1, from coordinate 10,728 downwards.
TACTCGGTAAGCACCACCAAAATTGCGGCACAACTTTGCTCTTCAAGGTGAAATGAAACGTTGATGGAAAATATCTCTTAATCTTAACATATAGCTTTCATATTCTTCAGAAAGACGTAGCAACAAGGTCGACATATCCGCAGTTGTTTTGTACGTGATCAAAATAGCAAAGTTTAGATGGAATGTGGGAGATTAAAGTTTCAAACCAAGCGCAAACTAGTTAGGGATGCTGCAATCATTTTTTTTCTCCCATTTAACTGAGCAAGAATTAAAAAAAAATGGTACCTTAACTCATCATCATTGATCCAGAGACAGACAGAGAAGGACGTGTTTTTGTGTGAGCTCCTGCTGAATATTTTTATCTCACAGTTTCACTCTCATAATTGGGACATTTCACTGCTTTTCTTACCAAAAATTACATCAAAAGACACCTCAGAAACCGCTGAATTTAGCAGTTTAGTTTAAATTCGGTTTTAACGTTAAAAACGCAGTGAATTTAGTGATTTTTAAAACGTTTCGAAATTACTGTGAAGTGCCTTCTGTCTCATCCGCACATTCATATAGCGGAGCTCACCATCTCAAAATTATCTTTCATATTCAAATTCATCCAAATGGATCAAGAAGACGTGGAGATCTGCATAATGGACTTGCTGAACACAGCCAATGCTGATAACGTGTTCATCACAGATCTACCTGAAAACCATGAGGTATTTGAAGACTACCAGTGCTGGGATATCCATTGGGAACACCCAGACAGTTGCGGGGAAGAGAATGACGGACCGATATGCAACCTCTGTGGCGACGAGGCGTTCGCAGACGAAATGCTGATCCGGCACGAAGACACTATATACACAGCAGTATTCAAGAACTCGCTTACTAAAGAATGGGCTACCGTATACCAAGGTTTTCTTAGATGTGTCTTTTGCTTCTCAACATTCCACCGCCATAAGTGTATCTTATCACTAAGTGAGTCGAGTTACCTAGATTTTAAGGTATCTAAAACATGGGCATGTCCAACCTGTGTTCCTGTATTTCTTCCACAGTCTTTAGTACAAAATTGTGATAACATTACTAACTCAGAAGAGTTAGACTCTGATTTACATGAGTCACCCTTGAAACTTTTACTTTTGTGTGTTAAAGCAATGTATCACTTATACAACTTTTACATGGGCAACTGCCCATTATTTGGCCTAATAGAGCTTGTCTCTGTAATATACAACACATTTGTAGTATATGTATTATTTTGTGGTGTGACTTAATTTTTCTTCTTCTCATTCTGGTGGAAAATTTGGTTAGCGACTCGGCACGTCTATATTGACTTTTGACTATGTATAATGGAATTTTTTTGGCTGCGGCCGTACACAGTGTTCTGGTTGGGAGATCATATTGACTGTATAATGTCTATGAAACTAAGTAACACTATAATAAAGAATTTCAATTCAAAACCCGTATCAACTCCGTCTGCTAAAGACGCAAAATAACACAACATAATATATACTCTGCAAAAAATTCCGAGTTTTCTAAGCAAGGAGAAGATTCCTGTACCAAAAGCTGATCCAAGTTACCGTACACAGGTTAGTAATGTAACATCAGTTGGCAACTGGATAACTATAATTATTCATATCATTAATTTTTTAACACAAAGGTCGGTTCCTTGTTTCATTACGAGCAGTAATCATCAGCTATAGTTTAGTGTACATTGCATGCTGAGAAAGCGTACTACATCCATGAATTGATCAAAGGATAAAAAAAGTTATTACATATTCATTTAACTTCTGTTCTGATTTACAATAGTTTTTTCTCGTATGAGAAACAAAGACAACGATGGAATGTCGCTGGGCCTGTGGCAAAAACAGAATGCAAACACGGCGTTTTTTCTTTTGAGAAAATAAGTGGTAAGAGGAACCTTTTTTCTCTTTCATGTCAAAGCCCACATAAAAGAAACCGTTGTTTGTGAGTGAAATGAAAACCGCACAAGCCGCTGTGCTCTACAGTAAAACCAAATGTATACGGGTATCTTTATCAATGGTTAATAACCAAGCCACCGCTTTCAGTCTTGTTAAATTACGGCAAAACTGCCTTAACTGAAAGAATTTGCAAATTAAATAAAGCAAAATATTGCTGAATCTTAGAGCTTTCTTCCTGGATGTGCATAATAATATATATTGCAGACTCCTTTGATTCAATGATGTTCCAAAGAAGGCTGACGTTCGGGGTTTGGTTGTTGGTGCTTGAATTGAGTTCATTGCAGAAACGGTCTTGCTTATCTTTAGAATGAGTCTTATCATTAGACTGTACATGTAATAAACGAACAACGGACTTTCGGAGAGATTACATGGTAGGATTTGTGAGAGAGAAAATTCTACCCCAAACGACACCATCAGGAACTCCCAGATGGTAATCGAGAAAGACAAAGCAAGCATGGAAATTATTACAAAATGTAAGATTTGGGAATTTGAATACTTTTTGGTTTTATGTAGCATAGGGAGCCAATTTACAAAAGAACAAAGCTGCTAATATCTGTTACAAAGGCGTATGTCAAAATTGAGTCTTTCCACACAAATAACCTAACCTATAATTCACCTTTGGGTTTCCAGAAATTGCAGTTCATGCTGCCACTCTCTAAAACATCTATTTATATCCTTCAATTTGACGGGGTTTGTACAAAAGCTTATAATATTTATCCGTAAATAATTGGACCCTCGAAATGTGTTGTTTATTCAGAGTTTTTTTGTACAATCGAAAATTAATAGTCCGCCGTTTTGAAGAGCCATGAGGTTTCACAAATTGAAGTGAAGCTCTCAAAAACACAATTACAAACACACTTTCCCCCTCACCGTGTCATGTTGCGTATACTATAGACGGTATATTTTTTATTGCAACATCAACGTGAATTAACGTAAGAGAGAACTTCTTTTCTAAGAATTCTAACCTCTTCTGCTCTCAAGGTAAAATGACGAAGGCTCGCATGTGAAGTGTTTGACAAAACTTTGACGAAACTCTATCATCGTTTGATGTTATACACACGGTTTACACACACATTGCACAACAACCCCCCAAGCAAAACAAAGAAGTTGATCAATGCCACTTATAACTCGAAACAACAAGAGCTTATAATTCCCACGAGAGAAACTCTAGAAAAGCAATTTAAAAGACTAACACTTCTTAGGAAAGTTTTAGAACTTCAAGTATTTGCCTCAGAGTAAGAACCTTCTCCTTTATATTTTTTAGACAAAACTAAATGCGTTGTTGTGGGTCAATTGTAATCATCAACCTGGACACGTACACTGAATTGACATGAACACAAAATGTTGAACAATTCGTTCTGTGATTGGTGAAATGAGATTAGAAGCATTAATTGGAACACGCACAGCATTTAAGCATTTAAGTTCCGAGTCGTATTTAATCGGCAACAGTAAGTATTGTCCTTTCTGGCCTCCTCTACTACCAGGAATATACTTTTCTAGGGGTCGACTGTGATTATCAAAGGATGGGAATGTCGTACTGTCTGCTTCAAATAGAGTTTCTCGCGTCTGGCTTTACTCTTTATCTTATATACGCAATCCGACAAATATTCTTCTTTTTAGTTGGGATTTCATTAGTCGGGAACTCCTTCAAGGCTGGAGAGAACAGAGAAAATGGATTGCATAGTTTAGAAAATAAAACTTGAAAAAATTATTGCCTAAACTTCTACTTTCTTATGCCATCTATATTTGGCAAGTTCACAAAAAATACATTTGCGAAGCAGACATTTTGCCAAGAGCTCACCATTTCCTGTTTGTTTGGCTTCACTGTTTTCTTTTCCATGTTTAGGCCAACAGAGTGGAAATTGTGGAGTGGATCTACAGACCCACTATACAGACGAATTGGTAGGGGCGCAATAAGTGCAAATAAACAAGCCAAGTTGAACGAATAAGAAAGCCACTATGCTTCTGGCTGCAGGGCATCGGAGTACACATCGAAAAGGATCATAAATAAAAAATGCTCAGAGGTACCTCAAAGATAGTATAACCACAGTACAGTAGAATCAGGTCATCACAGATTCTGCTGGAAATAGGTGCAAATGTAAGATTGAGGGAGAGATGCAATGCAGTGCAGTTCTGCATTTAAGCTTTCTCCACACGATCTTTGCTCTCAAAATCAAAGATTTCTCGTATCGAAGATGTGATAATGAAAATACTCTTGACTTCGTACATCACTATGTTTGTGTCGCTTGGTCGTTCATCTATTATGCAGCGTTTGATATTCGACTGCGTCATGAATAGTAATTGGAATTTTAAAAACAAACAGAGTAACAGTATTAGAAGGCTCTACGTTGTATGAAGCTCGTCGTGCTATGTTTGGCGCATTTCTACTTGTTTGACATTCAGTAAGCAGTGGATCTGCACTAGTGAAGACAGAGTGAGAGAAAAGGAAACCTTTAATTTTGTCTCGCTTCAACCTTTTGAAGAAAGATACTATAAATCAAGAAACAGCAACATTTTGGAAACGTATTCAGTTTTATTCGACTGGATTGGCAGTTTACTTTTGGAGACCTTGAATACTACACTTGTTATAAATCGCGCACTCGACCTGTGAGTATGAAAAGAAAACAGTTTTGAAAGCTTTCACTCACAAAACTTTGTCAGTTTTTCTAAAAAAGATTCTTGCGTCTGAATAGTGAATGCGAGGCCAAAAAAAACAGACAAAGTATGGGTTTTCCATTTTGTAAAGAAAAAATGGGCTCGTAAAGACGTTTTTCTTCAAGTATCTTTTCACCCATGAAAACATGATTACATGATATTACGATAACACAAGATGTGTATAGGTATGCAGATATAGATTATATTCTATTATGTTGAATATAATTATGTAAAACCCTTTTGGAAGATGGAAAAAGTGATTTCACACCAGAACGGGTTTAACGAGTGAGCACACAAAATTGCTGGACGTTTCACTTTGTATTTAGGACAGAATAGAAACGTTATTCATAAGGTTGTGTGAACAGTTTACAAAACCGTCTATGCATAGCTTCTACACATTTTGTGTCTTATCTTTCAGAATCTTCTTGTCTTACAGATGTCGCAGAGATTTATTTCGATACGTAACTTTTCTTATTTCTTTAAACTGAAAAAAGAACAACTCTTCAAGAAAAAAAGAGTTCAAATGAAAAAGGAGGAAAGAGCTACATTGTTTGAGGGAAGTGTCACATACACGTATAAGTGACAATGTCAAGTCAGTGCTGTTCTTAGGAAAAATGTTGACGCCTGAAGAAAGCAAGTTTTTTTTATTAACAAAGCATTCAGAAATTGAACAGCAAGATTACATTTTTGCAGGTTATCATTTGTTGTAAAAAGCACCGGGCTATACAGAGAGACCTAAAACTGATGATTCAATTTGTTACAATGTACTTTTTCGACGGCTGATTGAAAGGCTTTCTCGACAAGCATGAAACACAATTGTCACAAGCAAGCATCTAACTCGTGAAGCAAAAGCGAAACTAGGAATTCTAACAAGTGTGTTTGACATTTCACCAGGCTCAACTTTCTTCTCTGCTTGATAGATTTTTGAGGTTTGCACTGTTAAATACAGTGACAAAAGGGTTCACTTTCAAGTTAATTGAGTATTGATCAAAAGTAAAGCTGTATTGGCCATTCTTTCTGACCGACCGAAATAAGCAAGTGTTAGGAGGAACAGATTTACTTTTCAGACACGATCGATCGTCACTCCTATTCTATGCCTATATGTCTCATTTTCAACGTTTGTTCACAGTTACAACCAGAGAGAACAAGAGAAACTAGCTACAATCAAAGCTGACAAAACATATCAGCCCACACGCGTCGTTGATGTCATGATCATGAGAACTTGATGACATTGCCAATATAATTTCCAGTAGTGCTTAAAAACTTCTCTGTATTATTGAATATGAAGAATTGATCTAGTTTTTTACGTAAGACCCCCGAATTCTTAAAAAATGTTTCACACAAAAGATATACCTAGTCCTGCACACTTACCCCTCCCGCACCGTATTGTCAACTTTGTCCACTAATTTGATTTTTGTAAAGCGTCACTTGAGATTTGACCTCACGTAAAAGGCTTTCGCCAATTGATTGTGGTAAATAGTTCGCTGGTGTTCCAATTCTACGAAGACTGTTGCAATGTTGCTTTAAAAAGAGATACTTGATCCAATATTCTTCTATAATATTAAGAGTGTGCTCAAAGTATAATGTATAATTGAATTTAAATGGGGATGTGTACAATTCAATTTAGATTATTCATATAACTAAGTGTTTGAATTTAAGCATTAAAAGCGTTACGGGAATACGTAAAAAAATCAGAAGTGACAAAACCCATGAATTGAACATTGCGAAGATCCGACGCACTGTAAGCAGACGATAACAATATAATTGAACATTAATCTTTCTGTGCTACTTTTTTCTCAACTAAATGCCCTATTATTATGAAACCATCAGTTTCACGGAGGCTGGGACGCAGTCGCAGTAAATTATGATCAAATAAATTAAGAGTGAAAGTACTAAAGCATATGACAAGCATGGGGAGTATTGTATTCACCCTCATACAAAAAAAACTCTGTCAAGCGCACGCTGTGAAGTAATGATGGTTTTTCTTTAATGAGATGAAGACACGACGGAAATGATGATGCCTGAGATAAACTGTTCGTATATGGAATCCATTAACTGCACTTGTGTAGTCGCAAGAAGAGGAAAACGAGGAGAAAAATGGATTCTTCGCAGAGTGTGATAATGATGCTTATGAAAATGATATTTGGCCATTATTATTATCACATCTCATTCTCTCGCGTCAGAGCCAGCTTCCACTTCTCCAGTCTACTTAAAGCAGATGCTAGACGCTGCATAATATGAAATACAATATTGTATTGATTTTGGAACTAGTTCAAAATGAACCGGTTTGGTTCTTCTCATACAGCGAACCGAAACGGTTTTGCATGTGTTTGTATATGGTGTCAATGGAAAATGAGAAAATTATATTTAAACACGCGAGGTTCACGTAGAAATGAAAGCCTGTGGTGGAGTACGCGAGGAAAATATGTCCTTCAAAGACGAGACTTTCTTCCAGTGGTTTTTGTTTTACGAGGCTCGTCTCAGTCGAAATTTGGATTTGTGCCAGATGATGGACCACTGACTGTGAGTTCTTGGAGAAGTGCCTCTGCTTTTAATGCAAAAGAAGAGAAGAGATAAGTTGGTTGTACAAGTTATAACAAACGCGACAAGAAAAATTACACGCGTCACTGCCTCCCCCTTGCATGTGTAATACATTACTGCCAGAGTGCCTGAAGCTTCTAAAATAACAAAGAGAAAGTGTGGCTGAAAACTTTTTTGCAGTTAAAGCCAAAGGAAAAGGGGACGCATCATTTGGTTTTTATTTTTTGCAATGGTAGATTTCCTATGTATCACATTATAGTCAAACTGTTTCTCTGTAAAATGAGATTGATCTCGTCGAAGGCAGTAGGCTATTGTTTATACTAGATCGACTGTGTGACGCAAAGCATTAAACTAGGTTGATCAGAGATATTTCGTTCTAATTGATTGACTAATCTCCTCATTATAACTTCACACGCCTAAATTCCTTTCCATCGCCGGTCATAATGCTGCGTACTTCATGGAGCCAAACCGACAGAATTCATTGTGTGTTAGAAATTAATGGGAAAGCTTCGTGATGCTCTGGAGAGAAATATTGAAATTCTCGTGTCGAAAGAGGAGGGAATGATGAACAGAACATTCTTTATGAATTACGCGTTTGCAAGTTGTAGGGGAGGCGAAAGCAGGTAAACAACATGTCCTTTAAATTTATGGTGTGGGATTTGACATCAAAAGTATTTATTTACACACTTTGTGTTCATTTTGTTTTACTAAATCCATCGAAAACGTATGCAAGCCAGCCCAAGCACGTATACCAGCCTTCTCAGCCAAATAATGGGGGAAAGCGGAGCATAATAGGGATGAACGTGATAAATCATTAAACAGATTCGATTCAAGATTTCGTACATTATTCATATATTGGTTGAACTAAAATCGAGATGTTTGAGCAAGTTTTAAAAGAGTGTGAACAACACTTTATGGGCGCATTTCAGTTGTTCTCCGATTTGAATACATTGTGAGAAAATTGCAGTCATAAACCTACCTATACCGGCAGTTTCTAGCTCCGGTAAAAAATTGCATAGCTAAAAAGTAAACGTTCAAAAGTGGATACAGTTTAGGTATCGTGTAATTTTTACCATATATTCACATTAGAGTAGCAACTGGATTGTGATCTCTGCGGTGACAAAGCATCCTTGTTTGATCTGTCATTTTATCGTCCAACCTAAAACAAACCGAGATACACCGACGGGAAATTTTTACCTACATACATCTGGCAGACGTTCAGTTTGCACATATAATTTCAGACGCTAACTCAAGACATTTCTTATAGTAGAATGTTTGAAGGGCAAGTGGAGTCATTCTATTTTTGCATTTTAACTTTCCGCATTAAACGTACTGTCTCATCCGTTTCCAGAGAACTCATTATGCAAGATTAAGAACCACTCCTCTTTTATACATTTTTCCTTGAGAAAAATAAGCCGAAGCATTTAAAACTTTTATCCTCATTTGCCTTTTTATCGCTCCAGACAAGGAAGAGGTTGCCTGTAACACGCCTCTCCAAAGTGAATGATGGGTTGAGAACTAAAGAGATTTTTAATGTGCCGCCTGCTCGAGATAAAATGTTCGCATTAGAAGTTTTATCGAACTTGATGTTGACTCAAAACGTTTGCAACTTCTTGGCCCAACTGACATAAAGACTTGGTCTTCTCAAACAGGCTTTAAATTGATGAAAATCAGGCAGGATCGAGAGTGACAGGGAAAAAGCAGAGGCAGATAAGCGAAAACATGATCAAGGTACTTTCTCCGCGCTCAAATATTTTTATGCTTCGTCAACCCACCACTCTTTTCCCGACTATTTTTTAAGCCGACTCACCAGAGTTGCTGCTTTCGCTTTAAAATATTGATCCGAGCAATCCCTTTGCTATCGCAGTGGGTTGGATTTGGTTTGCAGATGCAATTTCAACATTTATTTTGCACACTACGACTCACTCATGTTTTTCTGAGCTGAAAGCGGTTTTTTTTGGAATAACTGCTGAGCTGCTTTCGAGTCCACGCTATTCGCCCCAAAAGCATTCCAAAGCGCCTTTCACGCTTTCTCACTCTGTTAAAGCAAACAACCGGAAACAGTGGTTTCCTCCATTGCTTTCACTTTATAGTGAATACCCACAAGAATTTACACCGTATTTTTCAGACAGAGAGATAACCTGTAGTAAACGAATTCACACGTTTGAGTATTTTTTTGGAGGAATATAAATTGCTTCGCCCTGTCACCTGGGTCCGATAAAATTCCATTTGTGTTTATATTTATTGTGTGGATTTGGAGTGGAAAATTGAAAGTGGAGTGGTGAGTGGTGTCAAAATGCGGGTGCCAACAGATAAACCCGAGGAAAATCCTGGGAAAAGAAAATGCAGTTTCTGCGTGTCACCGCTTTCCTCCTCAAATTCATGTGCGCTTCCTCCAAAAAGAATTGTGTGTCCTCACTTTTTGATAGGAAAGCCAAAAACCATTTATTTTCTCTATCTCGGGCTGAGTTCACTCAGGAATGATTTATAGGATGCAGATCACACCAAATTCTGGGATTCGCACTCCGTTTTCTTTTATGCCATAGTAGATTCCTTTTCGCTTTCTCTCTTCTTTGACAATATTCTTAAACGGAATCGTCCCACTCTATTTGGCTCAAGAAATAGTGTCCCTACCCAAGAAAAGAGTTTTATAGTGTACTTGTCATAATTCGAGGAGAACGAATGATTTTTGTGATTCTCACTTGCTTTTGGCATCTTCTTAAATTCGCCGCATCAAGGGAGTACACTAGACAGGCTAGGAGGAATAATATTTAGCAGTTGATTCCAAAACTAGAAACTGTTCCTTGTCAACCTTTTGAAAAAATACATAAGCAGAAAAGTGCGTAGTGAAAGTGAAAGGAGAGAAAATATATAATCTCTCACGAGGCACAAGAGGATACTGTAGTCACACTTCACCCGTCCCTTTCTCGTGTGAGTATAGACACGTGTTTTTGAGTTGAATTGCTAAGTAAACGTGGCTTAAAACTCCACCGGAGCTTTACATTCGAATTTGCTAAGAAGTGCGCCGTTGCGGTGTCTGGTTTATTTTTGTTGTTCTAAACGAAGTATTTGACGTTGTCAGTGCAAATGTTATTTTTGTGCGGGTAAAAAACAAACAAGAGTACGAAACAACCTTGATCTTCTTCAGTCACGTCGTTTTTGGTGGAAACACGAAAGTATATTCGGTTCTTGTTGGCTCTGATGAAGATAAGCATTCCAGTCTCTGTGTTGGAGAAGGCAATGAGAGAAATCTCTCCGTACGCTGGGCTCTCTTCCATAACTGATAAAAGTAAAAAGCAGTACCTAAAATGTATAACATTTCTATAACTGTAACTCTTCTTCGCGTGGATGATGTAGGACAGCAATTTTGTACATTACATAATGTAGGTCAGTAGATAACATAAATATAGTGTATCTACATAACATATTATGTTATATGTATAAACGTAGCCTACGTTATACACAATGGCCAAACAACATACAAAGGGTTCGCGACACAGCCACACAGACAGATTGGCGCTGACTGGCACACCGTGTAAATGCCTCTTCGCATGCATCAACTGAC
>JAHZMW010002249.1:0-12080 GCA_027743745.1 Alloscopus bannaensis | reverse complement strand
CTTCTTTTTAATGCAATACAAGTGTTGTAATTTTTCATGAGTCTCACTATATGAATTTACGAATTATGCATATAAATATATAAGGTCTTCAGAGGGAGAATTGTTAAAACTGAACCCAATCCATAATCATCTCCCTATACCTTATACTAACCTAACCTTGTAATGGTCTCTTTACTTGATAATCACCCTATAAATACAGTATCAAACTCTTCACTAAAGTCACTCAGTACTTGTCTACTTGCGTATGTGTACTTGTTTATCAAATAAAGATAGTCATCATTGTGATGTTGTGATCATACATAAAATATTCCAGACGCTGGCTCTTCTTTTTTCTCAGAATGCACCCGTGTGTGGAAGTCATGCTTATATGTAAAAATGTGAGAACTCGGTTGTACGTAAAAGGGCAGAAGCAGTTTGGTTAGGGAAGATGTGTTTTGGATTATCTTAAAAAAAAGCTCTTCCGCATCTTGCGTTTTTGGACTTTTACTTTTTGGCGAAAGATCAAAGTCATGAAGGGAACCAAACCAAGACATCATGTCCATCAGCTTTTTGTGAAGGTTTGTTAAAGAAAGAGTGCATGAAGATGGCGATAAGAGATACAGCTAAGTAGTTTTTAGATTACATTATTACGTTCGTCTTCTGCGGAGAGAAAAAACACTAGAGGTTTTCCTCTTTCCGCGGTTTGAATTCTTCGAAAATCGGATTGTACAGAATATTGCTGTGCAAAAAGGTTCAGAATCTCAACAAAATACCTGCCCCATTTTTGAATGTATCATACCGTTTACAGTCTATTCTATTAGCTATGAAAAGAAGATTTTTTGTCCAACTGCATATGTTCCTGTAGCTTTTTAAACCATAGTTAATTAATTCAACTTGCAGCTTAAATCGTACATGGTCGGTCTTTCTATCTTTCTTCGGTGCAATTTTACTTTGGCTGATTTAAAATGATTTATAAATTTCACACAGGAAAAATGAGATCTCCCAACAATCTTGCAGCTTAAATCGTACATGGTCGGTCTTTCTATCTTTCTTCGGTGCAATTTTACTTTGGCTGATTTAAAATGATTTATAAATTTCACACAGGAAAAATGAGATTTCCCAACAATCCAGTAGTATCACGTTACCCCAAACTCACTCTCTCAAACTATTCCATTATTTCCTTCACTTCCAAACCAGGAACTGCGTTGACCCTTTCCATCCTAATTTCTGCGATCGTTTTTTTACCAAGTCTGTTTTATTATAGATATAAGAGCTGCGGATATAAACAGCATACAACAGAATGGTTTATCAAACCGTACGCTTTAAACCGGAAGGCATTCTTTTACTTCCCCGTTTTGAAAAATTCTGAGAAACGAAAAACTGGCACATTCTCTTGATGAAATGTGTTGCATACAATCAATACCTCTTTTACTATAAAAGACTCATTGAGACAACTCTTATAAACATGTTAAATGGTATTGCTTGCAAATAAATACACAATGCGCTTAACCGAGCGTTAGCATTTCCAAAGTTAGAAAACCAAGCAAAAGCATTCATTCATTAGGCTAGTGCTGACATGTTTCCCTTTGGCTTGGATGAAAAACGAGCAAGTATTTATGCATGTGCCAATCCAACTCCACGTTGACAGCATAAGCCATTTGCTAGATGGGACAACGCATTTTCTTCAAGTAGGAAGAGATGTCTAGTCATGCCAAGCTAAAGCAGTTTTTGTAAGCAGTACGCAACCCTTTTTTGGAGTGTAGAACACACGTTGACTTGAGAAAAGTCGAACGCGTTTTTCCTACGTCGTAATCGTTGATTCTGACTACATATCAAAAGTTTTTGAGTTTCCACCATATTTTCACTCTTTTCTCCTCCCAACCTTTCATATTTCATATTTTGTACCAGCCAAAAAACAACGAGAGGAAAGTTATGTACATGCATAACAAACTGTGCGGAGGGCTTTGTCTCTCCCTCTCTGAACGCAAATAAAAGAAATTATGGATGGATTCATTCTAATCGGATTCATATGTGTGAGAAATGTGGTTCAACTTACAAGAAGGTAGAAAGGATTTCGTCTGACACAATGAGAGTAAGAAGAATGAAAAGGGAAAAAGAGAGACTGCTTAAGACATTAATCTTCAAGATAAAGAAAGTATGGAGAGTTCTTCTCTTTTTAGTCTCTTGCTCCTACTGTCTTCTGTCCTTCCGTGTCAATATTGGCATTTATCATATCGCAAGCTCCGTTTCATTCTTATATCACTTTCTCTTTCCTATGCAAAGGAATCTTTTCATCTCTCACGAAGAAAAATCCGTGCCTTCATATAAACGTCTGTCGACACCGAGTTGAAGTTCTCTGAACAAGTTCAGCCTTCCAGGGGAAAACCTAACAATGTCTTTCCCCCTTGAACTCCATCCGGATTGAGTCGCTTACTATTTTATTCACAAAAAATAATCCTAAACTCCTTTCCAAATACTTTATTCTTTCAAGTTTGCTAAAAATAAATTCCAAATTCTCCCGAGAATCTTTGAGAAATACATACGTATTGATTTTGCGGTCTGATTACACTTCACTGAATGATACCTACGGTCTCAAATATAGAGAGATGCACTATAATACACTTTCGCATCACGATTTTGCTTTCACTTCACGCAACGTGTGTATGCGTGAGTAATTGTTGTCAAGTTAGGGCTGATTTTTGTATACTTTTCTGCGTAGTAGAACCGTCTTGCCGTGAACTCTAAAAGATCTACACAGTAAACTTTCCCAGCAGAAAATGACGATCAAATTCATGGATTATATGATTAGTCAGACTTTCCAACAACATACAGCAGTTTGCCAAGCGTAATAATAGAATATTCTTAATACATACTATCCCCATTGTCTCATGTAAAAGAAAATGGGGTAATGGTAGACCGTACGCAGAATCCTGATTTTTTTGGCGATGATGCAATACAAAAAGTGTACAAAACATACGGAATGACATGACAGTGAGATTATTACTGGTGACAAACGCTAATGGCGATTTTGAAGCGGAATGACATGCGCAGAAAAAAGCGAGAATCTCTGTACCCAGATTTCTCCATGAAAAAACGGTTACGTAATTTGCTCAAATGTAATAAGCAAATTGCCACTTATTACATTTTTCCAACACTCTCGAGAAGCGCTCCGTTCATGCTTCCTCTCTCGGAGAAAGCATGTTGTGAAAGTTATTTGTTTTCCCTATTATTTATTATGTGTACGTACTTCAATGGCAGACAATAATAAATTTTCTCTTGTTTTTCTCCCCGTTTTTTTGCACACTATTAATTTTATGAATTTCTCGAAATAAGCATCCACACACATACATGCACTTTCGTTTCCCCTCTCCCATATTAATATTATATTCTTTAGTAGCTTTACAGATAACTTTTGTATGCTATTCATTTTGTCTTCCTTTTTCCCGTCTTCCTTCCGCGTTGAGTTCTCTTCCTTTTGTCGTCGTCATATCTCTTCTGTTTTATTCATGTTTTCCACTTTGTCTTTTTAAGCATCCGTCTGTCGTTGTACACTTTGTTAAGTCATCCACCACCGCCACTGTATTTCTGCATTTCAGATGTACTTTTCATACATTTTTTAGTAAACTTCCAGAAAAGCGCACATATCTTGTCCTCTGTGCATGTGAGTGAAGTAGTAGTAAGCTGCATTACACACAAAAAATAAATAAAAATGCACACAAGTCCTCTGCCTTTCGTTAGAAGACTCAAAATCCGGACAAAAGCTCGCCAGTGTATTACATCCGTACCGTTATTTTCTCCTCAACCGGCCAACCAACCAATAAAACTTTTCCCATAAGCATAAATGCATTGTAATGTGTGTGGTGCAGCGAGGAAGAAAAAAAATTCAGAAAGAGCAACAGCACCACAACAGCAGTCGTCCAGAGAGGGAGAAAGTTTCAAGTTTATTTCGTCCCCTTTTGACTGCTCATCTTTGCTGTATAATTTTTTAAGAAAAAGATTATGTTGCATGCTTTTGTCTGCATCTTGCATGCTTAGCATGAAGGATTATGACTGTGTACACATACAATTTCACGGTAATAAATATGATGATGATGAAAAATAGAAAGCAGGAGAAAACTTTCTCCTCTCCTTTTTTTTAAATATTACAAAAATACTTGTGTACCAAGATAATATGAACAATGAGCAGCGAATTTTTCATTTAGCGTCCCATACTTTTGGAATGCCGCTGTTACCAAAAAACTTAGTGCTCATCTTTCTTCCTCAAGTTTTATCCTTGAAGCACTGCAGCATGCCCTAAAGCTGATGATATTACACATTATGATGATCAAGCCGTTATTGTTGCATGTTTTCCATTAATAGTGCACCACCCAAGTATATACATATTTTTTTGGCCAAATATGTCGAAGTAGTTCTAGAAAAAAGGACAACGCGAGACCATGATGCTCCTCTGTTTCTCAACCAAAAGTGCGAAGTGTGAAATGAGTGCGAAAGTATAGTCGACCAACAACTTACTGGTGGAATGTAACTTTGAAGAAAATGCGAAAGCAGAGGAAAGCCAGGCTTTTAGGGAGGGGAGCGAGAAGCGAGACAAGAGTTTTTAAGTTTTGACTTACCCAGCCTGATATTTTCTGGCAAGGCTCCCACAGTCTGTAACTGAAAACTAGCGAGGATCCACAATGTCAAGGGAAGGAGCAGGCTGAGCAGCTCTGCTCCTCTGTATCGCTGCCCATGAGTTTCACGGTGGAGGTGTTGGCGGTCTCGGTGGAGTTTGCCACAAAGGAGAGGGTAATGAGGCTCACGTGAATGACCAAAAGCTGAAGGGTTCATTGATGAAATTAAGCTATTGATTTGCAACATCGTTCCCACTCTTCTTGATTATTATGATGCTAATGATAATGTTCAGGAGCAGATCGTGGGTCGTTGGTGGTGGTTGAGGGGGAATAGGTTGTAATCAAATTGTGATGCGAATGTGTGGCGATGGCAGCTACACGCCACTTTGTGCCCAAAGAGAGATTTCTTATTGCTTCAACTGGAAGTGATAATGGTTATTTATAGATCCGTTTTGGATTCTCACTCGCCCAAGCTACCGCTCTCGCGTACTGCATATTTCACAACGATGTATAATCATCCTTTATATGAGAACACACCATCGCACAACTTTATTCTTCTTTGGTGTGCGGCTGTTTCCCCTAATTGAATACTGTTAGAAGGTGGATAAAGGATTTGCAGTCTTGAGTAGTGAGTATATCACCGTCGGGCAAATTTACGATGGTAAAAAACGGAGCGAGCGTTTATAGCCGGTTTGTTGGAAGCACCTTTTGTCATGGGGTTATATCAGAGAAGCCTGGAGAGAGAAATAACGGCAGGTTTTTTTGTCTCTTATGGGATTTTTCAAGGCTTATATTCTCACTTGTAAGTAGCAAGTTGAGACCCAGATTAAGAAGAAAGATTGCTTTCACAGGGTCGAGGAAAATGTGTGGATTTTACTATATATCGTTTTTAGACACGGGATTAGAAACAATTTTGTGTCTGTGTCTTGCGGTTTCCCCGTTGTAAAAACCCGCATCCAGGGAAGATCACTTTTCCCTGAAACGTTTTCACCTTTCGGCTTAAGCACAGACACACTTACACTCTCACGTACTTTGTTGGACACGTTCGCATTTATTCACTCACACCGATGAGGAGAAAAGAAGCCGTCTATACAAAGATTCTACACCTTTCTTGCCCCGAAATTGACACAGTTTTTACACCTCGTGGCTATTCTTTGTTGATGGGTCAACTTTTATGTCTCCCCTTTCATGCGAAAATGCTTTGGAGACATGGAGCTACATGGGGAGGCACGCAATTTGCAGATTTTCCACTTGAGGGCTGTTCTCTCTTTCTCTGGAGAAACGGCTTTGGAAAAAGTGGCTCTCTCCCACTTTTAGATGATGTCACAAAGTTAAATAGTTTTTTATTACAAAAGTAAAGAGAAGAAGAGGAGAAAGTTTCGCGTTGATGAAGATTACCCGTGTAATTTACTCCGGGTTAAATGGCTGCAAAAGGATATAATTGTGGCGATGATGTGGTAATGGTGACAGGTTCTCCAAAAGGTTTTCTCTCCAAAAGGGGATGATGCTCCTTGCGGAGTATTTTTCTCCGCTCTTTCGGGATTTTCTTGCTCTTCTTCCTTCGTCTTGTAAAACACCACCTCCTTTTAGTGTGTCATAAAACAGTAGACTTTCTCTAAAGATTGTATCCTCTGCTGAAATGATGGTGGAACAAGTTACCAGTTTCTTATGACGTTTCTCAAACGACACTTGGGGAAAAAGTAGTTCAATTCTGATAGCAAAAATGGATAACTTTGTTTTAGTCGACAAGCTTATTTCCTCTCAGAAATATCGACATTTCGATTGACGTACACTTTCACTCACAGTGTTCCCCACCCAAGATTTTCTGAAGAAAAAAAATGCCGACAATTGCAGTCACGCAATAAAGGGCTGCACTACGGAAATATGAGTGAGCGAATCGGTATTGTGTTACAGGTGTTGTTTATGCGATTCCTCGTATTCGTCTGGAAAGGAAAGTGTTTGCAGTCAATTGTACCCTTGCCGAGTTGCTCTTTTCGCAACCTTGTCTCTGCTGAGGTTCACTTGCTTCTCAGATCCACGCACTTCCGCCTCCGTAACACGCGTTTTCATTTACTACTCTTAACTCCTTTTACAAGTCATAAACTCCCATTAAAGTGTTCGTATGTAAGCGCTATTTTTTAAAACGCCATTAATACTTGCACATTTCTCTTTAAAAAGAACAAACTTCTCCGCTTCTCACTCGCTTTCCCCTTTAGCTTTGTTCTAAGAGAGGAACACCCATTATTTATGAATTTTTAGTTAATGTCCTTTCACTAACCTGGAACTTCACGAACATGTATAATACTACAAGTATAGTAACAGCCCAGATCTCTGGTCTTCATAAAACACCAGCTTTAGAGTGAACAGTAAACTACAACGCAATTTCGCTTAATTCAGATTCATACGTGTCAAATTCGTTATATGTATATTAATATTATCCACTTTGCTTCTGCCGTTGTATATTACCGTTGTTAGTTCTCCGTAGTGTGTACAGAGTGTAAGACGAGATGGGTTGTAAAGTGTGTTGAGAAAAAAAAGTTTTGCTATTTTTCCACTCTCTCTCTCTGTTTTCTATTTTTGTGATCCTGCTGAGTTGCAAAATCCCATATCGTCATTCCACCATGCTCTTGCGTTTCATGCCATGCACACCACCACACTCTAGTAGCACCACACACCGTTTGTTTTCGAGTTACGCGTTACGAGTCCTCTTCTCAGAGCCACTGACAACAACACTAAAAACCACGGTAAAGCCAACAAAAACTTGACTCCGTTTTTTCCCCAGTTTCTTTGCCTGGAAGCGGAAAAATACCCGGTTTTAATAATGCTTTATGGATGATGAAGATAGAGGGAAAATGCTGGCTCCACAGAGACTCTTCTTCGCTGTGTGTGACGCTGCTGCTGTGTGTTGTCGTCTTGTTCTCGTGTGTAAGACGACGCGACCCAAAGTTCCAATGTCTTTCCTCAAAGTGTTCGTCTTGCCTGGTGCATGTCTGCTGATTGTGGTCCGCACGAAAACTCTGGCTTAACAAAGACGTTAGCACGAGATCACTTCCCTTTCCATTCACTCCTCTTTCTCGGATATGAGAGTATCGCGCGGATTGTGCCTAAAAACAACCGAGCTCCACACGATGGAATGGTGAATTGGATGGGTGGTGGCGAACAGCTTACGTGCGACTTCGGTTGTTTTTTTTGCTGCATTCACAATATCAAAAGAAGCCAGAGGATTACAAGTGAGTCCCACCGTACATGTTGCTGTGCTTGAAAGATCTCTCCTGAAATAGGAATGCAGGGTAACGTACCACCACCACACAACCGTACCCGAATTCGGTTTCTTGGTTTACCCCACTTTTACTTTAAAAGATGGGAGAGATGTTTGCGATACTTCCGCCGTTGTGTGTTCGCATGCGGAACTCAGATCAAACTTGAGAGCTTGAAGTCCATACACACGCAGTTGAGAAATGACTTTCCTGTGGACACAAACTTGTAAATAACTTTATACTTTACATATTACAAGAAATAACTAAGACGTGTGGTCGTGTGTCAGTTTACGTGAGACATGAGAAACGTGTCCTTTCCACGAAGACAAAAATGGAGCAATGTCTTATCGTCGCCAATGTATATTTAATGTCGCACCGATTTATTCATGCGCGATTATATACATATTATGAAGCATCGCTTTTTAAGTGACCTCAGTCTTTGGTCATCTTCATAAGTCAGTGCATTCATTACGATTACGTGTCCTCATAATGTACCCTTGATGGCAACACCATTTACACGAAATGATCTACATTAACTGAATAGCATTCTATATTCTTTCATGTCATGAGCTTTAATCAAACCTGGCCAAATGACTGACAATTTATGGCCAGTTAGTTTCCCTATTTTTCAGCCTAACCTCCAAGTGCCAAATGGTCAAACATCCTAATTTTTCTTGGAAAACTTTTTCCTCCCAATTGCCCAATTGGTTGTGTCGCAGCAGGAAAATGGGGCTGCAAAATTATACAGAGGCATCTGTAGGAGAATTTCCCTATTTTTGAGTGAGAAAGAACAGAAAAACTGATGAAGTTTCATTTTTGACGTCTTCACAAATGGACTCCATTACGAAGTCTTTCACTCCTCCACAAGAAAGATAACGTGTCATTTGCATAAACACGCGTGGCACTGTGTGGTATATCATGTAGCTTTTTATGTTGTGTTATTACTGTCTTCCTGGGACTACATACGACTTCTTCTTCCGTTTCCAGTTTATGTACCCAGCGTCAAGATAGTATTGTCTAGGCGTAGCGTAATATTGGGTGGAAATGCAGTTTTTGAGATGGTTCCCGTATTTCCCATTCTCGTCGAGGAGACGACATATTCAAATTTTATGCATAGATACATAAACGCATGTTCTAGAGACTCATTCAATCGTATGGGAAACGGGACGGGTTTTTACTTGTAAAGCTGCTGGAAACAAGCTATTTTCCCTCAGAAAAAAGATGGAGTACGGAAATAAACACTTTCACAGAGAAATGTTATATTGTTTCACCAGACTCGAATGAGACAGACATATTGAGCGTGTGGAATCTAGTCGACATTGCAAAGCTGCTATTTGAAGAGATTCTCTTGTTAATTAACTTACGTCCTGCATTCACACGCACTCTGTATGGATACTTTGTGAGCACGGGTAGTGTTTCTCTGTGCGCAATTGTTACAGAGAGAATCTTCTGGCAACGAGCGTCATAGATTAAAATTCTACGGAGATGCCTTAGAGGGTGCCAAATTGCTATGAAGATGTCTGTACATTTATTGGGAAAGCCTCATAGAGAATCAAAGTGTACCAGAATAAAATCAAGCAACACACCATAGGTAACTGTACTTTCTTCGTGTTTTTGATGTTTTGCGTTTCCAGTTTGCACAAAACTGCAGCTTTAGACGCTACTAGACTGTTTGAGCTTATAAGCTGCATTCCAGTATTTCACCTCTAACTCTCGATGAGAAGAAATGTAAAAGAGCTTTTCTGGTTACAAGCCAATCGCTTTTCCTAGAAAGGTGAGATTCCATTACTATGTTTAACGTGGACCTCAAATGTCATATAAAAGTAGATGAAAATTGACGCAGAAGCAAATGTAGTGTGATGTTGCAAAAAATGGTATGAGTACAGAAACTGATACCTAAGCCTAATGCAATCTAACAGACCACAACAAAAATAATTGTTTAGTAGAAAGCATCATGATTTTCATTCTTAAAACCATTGGAGTAATAAAATGACTGGTTCCACCACAAAATGACAACTAAACCCAAAGCCAAATCGTACATCGTACATTGTACTTGTAAGGTACACCACTACACCCTTGAAGTCTTGAAGAGGAGTTTGAAGGCTTGTAACTATAGTCTCGTGCTATTGAGAGTTATCCATAAAATAGCAAAGACCGGGGATGAACTGCAAGGAGATTGAGCAAAATAAATGTGAAATGCGGGTTCCAACAATTTGCCCACTGCACAGTTAATATTATAATTATGTAACTGGAAAGGTGGAATGTTAGACAAATAAGTTATATAAAAGTTAGTCGCCACCTTCCAAAAAGTAAATTAATCGCCTCAACATACCTGCATTGGGTTTGGAAACAATGTTTCCTCTCAGAAAGCCTCTTACTACTAGACTTTTACACGGGCTGTCTAAGGCGCAAGTTGAAGTTTCGGACCGAAGTCGAAGTTTCGAAGGTGTGGTAATGCAGCAAATTTCTAGACGCTGATAGTTTGAATGCTTTTAAAATGAAAATTCATAGCCACTTCATAATAACACTGTTTCAAGCTAGAGAAAACATTTTTACCGCCCAATCGCATTTTCTGGAGATGGAAAAGTAGCAAAGGCAAAGCTCCGGCAGTCAGCCTGCCTGATGGAACGTTTAAGGTTGATTCATTTAATCATACTGTCACCTGCAAAGAACCCCATTTCCTCACTATAGCCAACGTACCGCTAGTATTTTGATTGCATACTTGAACCGAACTTAATTACTCTACTACACAGGCAGAAGATACAGAGATTGTTCTACTAGAAGATGAAAAGCTCAAAAAGAAACCTCAAACTGGCGATGTAAAGTTTGGAAAAATATTTACGGACTATATGTTCTCCGTTAAATGGGACCTGGAAAATGGTTGGGGAACGCCAAAGATTGCGCCCATCGCAAGCTTCCGTATGCATCCAGCCGCAAGATGCCTTCATTATGGAATGCGTTAATACGGGTGTGATTTACATTTACTTCTCTTGCCATTAGTTATTCGAAGGCTTGAAAGCCTACAAAGGCTCAGACGAGGTTATCCGATTGTTTCGCCCTGATTTAAATGTGAAACGCCTATTGGATGGTGCGAAACGAATTTTGCTCCCCTCATTTGACCCAAATGAGCTCATCGAATGCATTAAGCGCCTCGTCAAACTGGAGCAGGAATGGGTTCCAACGGCTGACAACAGCAGTTTGTACATTCGACCAACTTACATTGCGAATGAGGTAAGGTACACCACTACCGGACTTCCAATCGACGAGTTTATTCAAATTCTAAAATAAATTACAATGTTATCAGCCCACATTAGGTGTTGGTACCTCTAACTCTGCCCTGCTCTACGTGCTCTGTTGTCCAGTGGGCGCTTACTTTTCCACAGGCTTCAAGCCAGTGTCACTGTATGCTGATCCAAAGTACTGCAGATCTTGGCCGGGAGGATGCGGAGATATTAAATTGGGTGGAAACTATGCTCCCACGATTGCGGTGCAGGTTGGTGGGAAATCGTTTTATATTTAGTGGTCACAAAGCCAAGGGAAAATGTTTAATATGAGTAACCTTGATCGACCTGATAGAAAGCCGCTGAAAAGCGAGGAATGCAGCAAGCGTTGTGGCTACACGGAAAGGATCATGAAGTATGCGAAGTTGGCACCATGAATATCTTCTTTGTGATAAAAAACGAGGGTGGTGGTGAGAGCGTATAATTTCTCTCCAAAATTGTACGTGGCAATCCAAGTGCGAAGCTGGGTTGAGCTAATTATTTTAAAATTGGGTCACTTTATCCACATCTCTTAGGAAAGGAATTGGTTACTCCCCCACTGAATGGGCTAATCCTGCCTGGAGTAGTGAGACAAAGTATCCTTGAGATGTGCCGGGAATGGGAAGACGTTAAAGTGATTGAGCGAACTGTCACCATGTCGGAGGTGAAGCAGTTGCTGGCGGAGAAGAGAGTGAGTTGTGTCTTCACAATTTGTGCGCTTTAATGCATTTATTTATGTTGTTGTGGATCCTCTGCTAATACCTACTGATGACGATGAGGTTGTATTTCTAGTTGAGAGAAATATTTGGGACTGGGACAGCCTGCATTGTTTGTCCTGTGAGTTCGATTTTGTACGACGGAAGTAAGCTTGAAGTTCCTACTGTGAAACAGGATAAGCCTGTGCATATTCGGATAATGAAGACACTGTCGAGAATATACTATGGGAAAGTTGACCATCCGTGGGCAGTTAAACT
>JAHZMW010002248.1:0-76029 GCA_027743745.1 Alloscopus bannaensis | reverse complement strand
GTCCGGGGAAATGTACATCCAGGGAAATGTCCGCCTGGGAAATGTACATCCAGGGAAATGTCTGTCCGGGGAAATGTACATCCAGGGAAATGTCCGCCTGGGAAATGTACATACAGGGAAATGTCTGTCCGGGGAAATGTACATCCAGGGAAATGTCCGCCTGGGAAATGTCCCAGGAAATTATTCTCCTAGGAAATGGTTCCTGGGAAATGCCCTAGATCCCATGCATTCAGGTAACACGCACACACAGTTAACGAATTTCCATACTACTCTATATGCGTATAACAATGAACATGAGCATGTTTGTGAACAATGGCTTACGAACTCTACTTCGTTTGTGCACTGTTTTTAATCTAGGTAAAAGCACTGTTATGAACAGCTCCCGTCTTTCCACGTAACTCTTAAAGATTACATACATCTATTAGAAACTTAATATATGCTCATTTATATGTGTGCATTTTTGTGTACATATATTATATATTAACCACTATCTCGTACCGCTATTATGCATTCATGTCGCGTAATAACGAATTCTAGTATGCAAAAGTTATTTCGCGGTTTATGTGGTTTCATACATGGTATATATTGTGGAGTGAATCCAAAATTTATTTGTTCAACCATTGACATAGACTGTACAGTGTCAATATTTCGGAGAAAAGATGAGATCACAAGTCGTATCATCCGGCTAGAAATGTTGCTCACTCAATAATCCAGCAAGTGTCAATTTTGTACAAAACACAACAGCAGTACAAACTCTTACACCAATTAAATGTCTAAATTGCGTTGAAATTTTTTGGCGGTAAGAGAACCTAATGTTTGTATAATACATATGCTATTAATCTCTCAATTCGTAACGAGTCATATTATTAATACCTAAAACACTTTCACGAAATCCAGAAAGTGAAATACATTTTACTAGTACTACATAACAATCTATAATATATTTTCTGCTTGTTGTACAATTCATGTGCAATTCAGTCATGCACAGTCGTTAGTGAATTTAAAAATTTTGTAAAGTCGAATTTACAAACTAGTGCAATGGTTCTGAAGAAAACCCTGTGACGATAAATGCGTAGTTCATACTTCTCAAAACAAGGTAAAGCTTGTAACGTTTTTCTTCCTTCAGGGATCACCAGCCAGAGTTTCTTCATTTCTTCTCTGACAGTTTCCCTTGTGGTGGCGCCGTGGCTTGCAGGCACTTTCTTGGGTGTACTTCATTAATTTCGCTGGAATAGCAGCATTCACATTATTGACCTGACCATTGACGACCTGAAGTTGATTAACATGACTTGGACGGGGTCGGAGTTTCAGCATTGGGGCTACATGAGCATCACTCACTTCAGTCGACGAAAGACAAGGCTGCAATTCACAATTTATGTTTTTCATTGTTTTTCGTCCTGGCAAGGCATCCGCCGCCGCATTTATTAGCGTTCCCTCGTGTCCAGATGTTGTTTCAGAAGAAATTTGCGATGTTGACTGATCTGTTAATCCGTTTAAATCTAGAACACATGATTTTACCATGTTGAGTTGAGAAGAGCCAAATTCTGTAATAGGCAATCCCTTCAAATTGCGTATGTCATCACCAGAAAATTCAGCGTAGAGTTGACGGGTCTTAAACGTGCTTTTAAATGTCCCCTCAAAGATGATGTCAGGAGGGAATGCCTTCACAATTTCAATGTCAAATTCAGATAATTCCCCGTCTCCACCAGAAATGTCGTTATCGCTTCTAGTTGGACCTTCAACGTCACATTTGTCATCATGACTAGCATTAAGATTTTCATGATTGTCACAACTTTGACCATAATCTGGTCCGGTTTTTCTATCATAACTTCCAGATTTATCATCTTTAATATTCTCACACGAGAAATCTGAATCCTTCCTGAGAGAGTCCTGAGGTAAGTCTTTAAGAAGGTCGAGCTCAATTTTACAATTCTCATTCCTCTCCACAGAATCCTCGCTTTCATTTGCAAGGGCCGACGGATCCGAAAAATTTACAAGTAGGTGCTTGAGGGTTTGATCGAGTTCAAAATACTCGCGCTTGGTGTTGTTCCACAATGAACTTTGTAGCTTTTCAGATAATCCTTGCGAAATGTCCTTTTCCCACTGTTGAAGCATTTCCCTTTTGAGTTTTTTAATTGCTCCTTGAGTTTGCAGCCCATTGAAATAGATGCTAGAAGCGAGGTCTCCAAGATGTGGTAGAAGCTCAGTTAGGTGATGCTTAATAACGTTCCCACATGAAACATCTCGTGCCACCATTCTTGAGGTCTCCTCTTCTATTACGAACTGGTTATTGAAAAATGTCTCCAAGTACTCGCCCTCCTTTTTCAATTTCACACGAATGGCTACCTGCTGCATTTGCAAAGTACTAATCTCCTGCTCCAGGTCCTTATTGGCGCTGCTGATTTGATGCTCTTTAGACAGCATATTTTGCAATTGACATATCTCCGTTTCCACTCTATAGAAAAACTTTTGGAGAGCAGCTACCACACGTTCCAGTGTGTTTAAATCACACATTTTAATTAGCTGTCAAGGATAAGAATATTTATTAGTACATTGTGGGGGGCGATTTTTGTAGTACATAATCTATGTACCTATGTAAATATATATGCTTTTCACTCACACGTTTTTTGTTGAAGGTTTAGATGACTTGTCAAATCTATTTGGTACGCCAATTTTTTACAGAGCTTGATTTGTAGTTGTAATGAAGATTTTAATTTTTGAATTTGATAACACTGAATACTTGCAAATTAGACTCTGAGCTTGCAACTACATACATTTTTTACAAACTTGTCTGGAGTTTAGGAGTGATGGATGGGAAAAAACTTTTATGCTCGTTTTACAGGAAAATTGAGCTTCAACATGTACTGTTTTGATTGTTTTAGGTGACCTAAAATTTGCATTTGTGTTCCAGTGAAATAGAAGCCGACACATGGAACAATGCAAAAAGTCAAAATCGATTTGCATATTTACTTTTGTGTGTTTGTAGTGTGTTAGCACTTATGCAAATTAAAGTTCAAGGTTGTTATTATTATGTAGATCATCTGAGTTCCCAAAAAAATTGTAACGAAATGCTCAAACTAAATGAGTTAGCTCTGACGTGTCGTCTACTATTTCAAAGCTACAGCATTTTTCATACCGTAACAAATGCATGATTTCACCAGTTTGCACGAGGTTCATCTATATACATACAATCATTAAGGATGGGTTTTGTCAATTTTTTTTTACAAAATCAGCAAAAACTATCCAGTAGGTTTAGCCGTGTATTCCACAAGTTAGTTCCATAATAAGCCTCATTTGTAGTGTGATCAATACCTTTCTTTCACGACGTAATCAATACAGATGCGATCACGTGTGAGGTGATTCAGTTCTCACAGGTATTCCTGAATTGCATATGTACAACTGTGTAGGTACGCGTTTTAATGGTTTATTTTGTTACGGTGCTGTTTTCTGTGTTGTATACATAAAATAAGAATGAATTTATGTTTGCTATGTCTAGCACGCAAAACTCTGGTAATGACCTTCAGCTGAGCATTCTAGTGGTTTCGACATTCCCATGCTTTTGTTGTAATAATAATGTAAGTACATAGAAAACTTTTTCGTCACACCTAGCCACTTCAGACGCGAACTAACTCATTTTGCCAGTCATGATGAAGTATACAGGACACGCTGGACAGTGAGAGACACTCTTGTTTTCGTAGTTTATGATTGTAGACTTTGCATGCATGTTTGCACATGCTGTGAACGTACATCCAATTAATGTAACTGATAGCACAAATAATTGACATACAAATATTATTGTGTCACAATTTAAAAACCAAATACACCTGATTACCAAAAATTGTAGGAGCTGATTTTTTCAGTTTGGCAGTGACCATTGGAGTAGTCGGCAGTCCAAATTTTTTCAACAAACAATCAAACTACTGCTATACTTTGAAATTCATCATCAAACCATGGGGTGCTACCAACGATGGAAGGTTCGGCGATTGGTGTAAGTTTCGTTTGCTATTGTATACATACAATTGGATACATAAGTGAAACCTATTTTGCATACAAACCATCGCACCTGTCCGTTGCAATGTGTCGCTTCTGGTATATACGGCTGAATATCTAAAAAACTTGAATGCAAAATTTTAATCATTACAATAAAATTTAGAGATAAGTGGACCCGTAAATGTCCTCCAGATACGGTATTGCTGCACACGACACCCCGGTGTATAAAGGTTCCTTCGATTTCACCGTATGCACTCAAATTGGAGACGTATTTACGGATGGCAAAAATTCCATACGAGGTCCTACCTGAGTAACACTATTATACGTCTATTGATTCAATTTCCTTCTCGTTACTTGTTTTATTATAATGATAGCTAGATACTACGGACCCTATTGGACCAAAAGGCAAATTGCCGTGGATTTCGTATAATGGAAAGCATGTTTCTGATTCACAGTTGATTATTGAGTTCCTCGGCAAGTACGTGTTTTTAATCAAAAGCAGTTGCTTAATGTATCAGTATTAATTATGTAAATGAGCGAAATATTCTTCAACTTTATGTTTATTACTTAGAGAATTTGGCATAAATTTGCACGAGAACGTGTCCTCCGATGTCTTGGCTGCAGCAAAGGCTTGCAGACTGTTGCTCGAGAATCACTTTTATTGGTTTGTGTTCAACTCTAATCTTATATTATACAAATGTATGCATAGTTTGAGTAATGTCAATATAAGAAGCATGCCTAAGAGAAAACAATTGTTGATTGTTAGGGGCACCGTTCAGTTTCAATGGGTTGAGAATTCATCTACAATTAACCAGCATATCAAGCTGCCCACACTTTACAAAGTGTTCATGCCTCTGATGTCGAGACAAATGAAAGGCAGACTGGTGGACAACGGGATGGGGGCGCATAGTCCATCTGAGATTTATGCGATGACAAATGATGACCTCAGAGCAGTATCAGCAATTCTTGGGAGCAAGCAGTATTTTGGAGGTGAGTAGTTACAAGGAAGTTCCTGCTTGCTCTAATTTTAATTCCAAGAACAATGCAATGTACGATTTCCTTAAAATGGAACAGGAGAGGACCCGTGCGAAGAAGACGCTGGAATATTTTGCTGGATTGCTCTAGTGTTAAACACAATGGCTGGTTCAAGTTTTGAAAAGCTGGTTAACGGTAAGATCATTTTTATAAAACTGTTGTGTATGCTAAGTACGAGTAATAATTGTCATTTTCAGGCGAGCTGAGCAACTTGCAAGAATACTTTGAACGAGTAAAGGCTCGTTTTTGGTCCGACTGGGACAGTTGTTTGGACAGGTCTTGAAAAGGCATCCACATTCCTTTTTATTTTCCTTCCATCCATCTGTGTTAAAAAATCCGTCTTTTGAAAGTATTCGCGATATTTCTCTAGAATAAATATCCCCGAATACCTACTCTACACCGTAGGTCACACGTTTACTGGAGAAAAATTCTGTACTAACTTGTATCTAAACTATTTTGCTAGTTATTGTTCTGGTATTTTGTTAACATATACTCAATAAATTGAACCATCGTTGTAAGCGTTAATTGGGTTTATTTTTTGAGGATCCTAAAGAAATGGTAAAAACAATGATCATTCAAGAACCAATTGCCAACAAATTGTCTTCATTACAATGATGAAATTGATGGATTGGAGTGAAGTATAGGAAGGACTATACAAGAACTCGTCACTAAATATCACATGCCATGCGTTCGCCAGTGAGCGTGAGTGTAGATGCGAAAACGTTCACAGGAGTGACGGACTTAAACCAGTTGTCAACTTACAATTGCACTTGAAGTACATAAAGATGAAAGAGAGTTTTTTAATATAATCGGGTTTGTCAGAGTACGGCTTTTATAAAGTGCAATGAACACGCTTGGCCATGAAATCGCTCTTATCTTGTTCAGCTTATCATTGCAAACATTCATCCCAAGTTGGTCATTCTCATGGTAAGAATTTTACGCACTGCTTTTCCAGTGTGTGTAATGTAAGGTCCTTGAAGTTGCCGATAGTGCCAAAGTTTTTCATAAAGTAATCAAGCTGTGAAACGTACTTTTTGAATTCGTGATGGGGTGCTGCACGGTTGAATTGAGTGTAACAAACCTAATACTTTTGGGAGCGTTAATCTTCACGGCCAAAAAACTTATTTCGTTGTACAAACAATGGAAAGTTGAGAAAATGCTGTAAGTTTACTTTCACTGACAACATTGCTATTGTACATGCTGAAGGCAACATTGTCATTTCAATTAATTCATTCAGGGAGAAATGGAGCAGTAAATGTCCTCGGGATAAGGTGTTGTTGCACACAACGCCGCGCTGCACAACCGCTCCATCCGTTTCACCTTTTGGACTAAAGCTGGAAACGTACTTACGGATGGCTAAAATTCCATACGAGGTTGCCTTCCAATGTTCTATATATTACTGCCTCTATACTCGTGTCAGCTTGAATTTATGTTAAACTGCTGTATCATTGTTAAAACTAGCTCGAAACTACAGAGCCCATGGGGCCAAAGGGTAGATTACCCTGGATTTCATATAATGGGATGCATGTTGCAGACTCGCATTTGGTTATTCAATTTCTCAACAAGTACATCTAGACTCATACATAAAATATTATACCAAGTCAGACACGCATTGTTCTTGTACGCATGTTTTGCGAATTAATGAGGGTTCATGTTTTCTCTGTGTAGAAAATTTGACGTAAATTTACATAAAAATGTGAGCCAAGACGTTCTGGCTGCCGCCAGGGCCTGCAGAGTTATGATGGAGAATCATTTTTATTGGTTTGTGTCAAAATATTTTATAAAAACGAACAAAGGTCAGATTACATTTTGAAGATGCATCTCCATTTTTGATTCTCAGGGGTGCAGTTTATTACCAGTGGGTTGAGAATCCTTCTTCAATCCATCAGTTAATCAAGCTGCCAATGATGTTCAAGATTTTTTTGCCTTTGATGTCGAGGCAAATGAAAGGGAGAATGGTAACAAATGGGATGGGAAAACACAGTCCAACTGAAATTTACCAAATGACAGAAGAAGATCTCCGGACGGCATCTTCAATTCTTGGAAGCAAAAAATTTTTTGGAGGTAACTTAAAAATACTATCTATAGCATATAATAATATCGGTGTTGATTAATAGAAGATAGGAGTTTCACTCTGTACTAAATGAAACAGGAGACGAACCATGCGAAGAAGACGCTGGTATTTTTGGCTGGACGGTTAAGGTTTTTGACGCAATGCCAGGGTCTAGTTTTGAAAGGATGGCTAACAGTGAGATAATTTTTATTTGCAGAGATACGCTATTTTACATATAACTATATCAAGCTGCTTTACTAAACTCGAGTAATTTTTGTTTTCAGCGGAGCTGCACAATTTGAAAGAATATAATGAGCGAATGAAGGCTCGCATTTGGCCGGACTGGGACAGTTGTCTGGACAGATCATGAGAGTAAAATAGTGTTCAATAATTTGTCAATCAGCACATTTTTGCGGTTTTTGAGAAATTCTTGAATATTTTGGAACGCTTTGCATCATTAAAAATATACTTGTGAAGAATTATGAAACTTTGTACTACATGGAATTAGCTTTATGTCATGTGACAAACAGCCAGCGGAGAGAAAGTGTAAGTGTTTTGTGTGACCATCATGAAGAAAATAAGTACGGTGAAAAGACACTAGAAAGTAGCTTATAAAATTGCTGCGATTTTCTCTCAAGCATGTATAATGACGGACAAGTGGTTTATTCTTTATATGATTAAGCGTCCTGCTTTGTTGTATGAAACAAAACTCACATAAAATACATGTGCATTGTGATACATAAAAAATCGCAGCCTCATGTAACGTATACTCTGTTTTGACATACCACTCATGAAAAATTAATAAGAACACTCTTAGCAATGGAATCTCTCTTATCTTAGCAGCTTGTCATATTTACATACATTGGCACTTGTTGGTCAGGTGGGTCCAATTAATGTAACTGATTGCAAGTCTATGTAATTACTGGACTGCTATTATCATAACCATCTGAAATGAAAAACTATTTTTGGATATTAAGAACCAATTTTTTAGTGTGTCAGAAGCTCTTGGTGAAGCCGGTAGTCATTATTTCTACCATCAAGCAATCGATCAACAAAACCTTCACTATATTTCGCATCTCAAGATGGGGTGTTGTACGGTGGAATTAAGTGTGACAAATTTGATACTTTTGGGAGGGTTGATATTTGCCGTGAAAAAACTCGCCTCGTTTTTTAAAGCATGGAAGATTGAGAAAATGCTGTGAGATTTTTTTCTCTTAATTTATTTTACGCATTGACATTTATGCGACAGAAACAATTGACAATGGATTATTCTGTGTTTGAGCTTCAAATTTCGTTTTATGAATAGTAACAAGACCGTTATTATTACTCAGCATTTGATATCATTTCAATAATCTAATTAATTCAGGGAGAAGTGGAGCAGTCGGTGTCCTCGGGACACAGTTTTGTTGCATTCGACATCTCGATGTAAAACAGTTCCGACTATATCATCTTATGCGCTCAAATTGGAGACGTACCTGAGAATGGCTAAAATTCCATATGAGGTTAGTGTCTGTTGCCTGTTGGTCGGTATACCAGTTGATTGATTTTCAAACTTCTTTAAAATTATACTGCTGTACAATAGCTAGAAAGTACAGATCCGAAGGGACCAAAGGACAAAATACCCTGGATTTCATACAATGGGATGCATGTTGCAGACTCACATTTGTGTATTCAATTCCTCAACAAGTGCGTACATTCATACATAAATCGCGTATTATTATGCGTGCAGATCACAATAGGTGCCAATTAAAAACAAACTGGTGGATTTCATGCTCATAAAATTTTTACTAGAAAACTGGAGATAAATTTGAATAAAAACTTTCCCCCAGAAGTGGTTGCAACAGCACGAGCTTGCAGAATTATGTTGGAGGAGCACTTCTTTTGTGAATACTATATAATAATATGAAATTTAAAACAACAATATTCCTCCACTGGGTGGGGACAGCTCGCTTCAGGTCTATCAGTACATTTGAAATTGAATTGAAATTTACAGGGGGTGCTATTCAGTTCCGATTTTTTGAAGATCCATCTGCAATTCATCAATTAATCAAACTGCCCAAGATGATCAAGACTCTCCTGCCTCTAATGTTGTGGCAACTGAAAAGGAGAATGATATCAAATGGGATGGGAAGACACAGTCGAACAGAGGTCTATCAAATGACAGAAGACGACCTTAGGACAGCATCGTCGATTCTCGGGAACAAAAATTTTTTTGGGGGTGAGTCAAAACTTTGTCGTAAACTCCAAGTCGAGAGTTGGATTGATGCAACAAAACAAAGATTGATTATTTGGCTTCGACGTTGGTGCGATATAGTAAGAATGCATGATTTATTAGTATATTTTTCAAAATGAAATAGGAGAAGAACCATGTGAAGAAGACGCTGCAATTTTTGGCTGGATTGCTCAGGTGCTTTACGCAATGCCGGGTTCTAATTATGAGAGACTGGCTCATGGTAATATGATTTTCCTTCTTACACTTACACAATAGTTAGGACATGCCAACCATTAATCATAATTTACAATGTTTTGTTCTCAACTCACATAATCTTCATTTGTAGGTGAGTTGAAAAACTTGAAAGACTACAGTGAACGAATGAAGACACGCTATTGGCCGGACTGGGACAGTTGTTTGGACAGATTTTGAGTATTTTTGCAATGTCATATATGTAGTATTCTATGAATGAACAGTTTTGGAATGGCATTGAATAGCCTTGAAAGTTTTTGCTCTGCTTCTCTTGAATAAATATTCTAGAACTGTCTACAGAAATTATATTTGTAGCTGTGTAGATTTTCTCGGCTATATTTGTATTTTTTAAAAATTGTCTTGCATGTTCAATAATACCTGTTTTCTGGTGCAATTCTGGCAACAGGTGAAAGTATGATAGTGGTATAAAATTGTTTTATTAGTTGTTGTACTGTCAGCAATATTCTCTCAATTTGGCGAGTGGGGAACGGGGGCCTTGTAATAATATCAATTCGGGAATGCAACGTTGGCTTGCTATATTGATGAAATGTTGTGCGTTAGTTGATCACATTGCAAAAAGTCACAGGGCTCGCTGTGTATGTACTGGAGTGACGTTCTAATATAAACGCATCTCAATCGTAATTAGTATGGCCTTCAGCTGAAGAACTGGCACTTTTGAGATAAACTATGTGCTGGTCCAGTAACATATATAATAGAATTGCCTGGTTTTAAGTATTGAGTAGGTGCATATGAAATCATATACATTATACAATACCATCTCATCATGTATTCTCCTTCATAAAGTGAAACGAAAGGGTAATGCATGAAGCATTTTTTGCAAGAAACACACGTGGTTTTGCAGTAATAAAGTAATAATCATCCTTCATAGCTAACAAAAAGTTTGTCTACAATGAATCCTCTTTGGAGTATCAAATAGCAAAAAATAGTTTAGTCCAAAGTCCGCAGTGAATTGCTCAAATCATTAACAAGTATACAAAAGGATACAATGCGTAGGTGTCCAATCAAACTATCACTTTCATGACCACTTACTTAAAAAAACTTTTCTCCGGGATTCAGCAGTTTCTCTGCTTGACAACCTTTAGTTTTAGTCAAGGAACCGGGTTGACAAGGTCGATTGACAAGGTGTCTCTCAAAGAGGAAGAGTTTCACAAAGAAGTAAATTGGTAGTTCCTTTTCACGATGGCGTGCAGTGTTGAATTAAGTCTAACTAATCTAGTGCTCTTTGGCGTGTTAATCTTTGCGGTTAAAAAACTCATCGCCTTTTACAAAACATGGAAGGTGGAAAAAATGCTGTGAGTTGCAAACACAAAACTTTTGAATCGAATCGAAGCGAATCTTTTGGATATTATGATGAACATTAAATTTCAGAGAAAAGTGGGATGGAATGAGTCCTCGGGACAAAGTGTTGCTGCACACAATTTGGCGGAGTAAAACACTTCCTTCCATTTCGCCGTATGCCTTGAAACTGGAAACTTACTTAAGGATGGCCAAAATACCCTACGAGGTACTACATATAATAAACGTTTTAGCGAATTATACTTTGTGTGTAGCAAACTCTTTTTCAAGAAACGTGTATATTTTTCAATTAGATGGATTACACTGATTTTATTGGACCAAAGGGAAAATTGCCCTGGATTACATACAATGGAGCCCATGTTGCAGACTCCCATTTGATAATTCAGTTCTTAAATAAGTGTGTTATAACAATTAACTCTCTGATTAGTAACTGTTATCCTACTTTATTTAGTGTCAAACCGGTTTGTTAAATGTTTTCACAACCGCAGGAAATTGGGCATCAACTTAAATAAAAATGCGTCTGTGGAACAACTTGCCGCTGCGAGGGCATGCAGAGTTATTTTGGAAAACCATTTCAATTGGTACGGTATTTTGCATGCGGCTCAGTTGTGTGTATCAATTTTTAAACAATTGTCTATTTTGAAAATTTCTCACAACTGTTTTAGGGGATGTCTGCAATTCCGGTGGATCGAAAATGCAATGTCAATAACTCAATTGTCAAAGTTTCCCATGTTGTTCAAACTTATGCTTCCCTTAACTTCGATGAGAGCGAAAAAGAACATGGTAGCCCATGGAATTGGAAAACACAGCACAACGGAAATATACCAAATGACTGAAGACGACCTCCGGACAGTGTCTACAATTCTTGGGAGCAGAAAGTTTATTGGTGGTGAGTTAGTCAGAAGCTTGTTTACATAATTACGAAAAAAGTTATAAATAATTCCATTTCATCGTGAATTAACTTTTTATATCTGGAATTAATTTGATTTACTAAATTTTTACATTTCAACAGGTGAAGAACCATGTGAGGATGATTGTGCTGTGTTTGGCTGGGTGGCTCAGGTTCACTAACAAATAAAGAATTTGAAACACCTATATTATGTACATAGGTAGGTATTACTCTCAGGGTGATATTCATATACTGGGATTCTGGAATACGATTTTTCAGGTGCTTTGTGCAATGCCTGGCTCTAGTTTCGAAAGTTTAGCACATGGTAAGATTAATCATTGCAGCAATTCAAAAAATTTATTTCAAATCTCCAAGTCTTATAAAAGTTTCTACGGATCTGTAAAGGATTTGTATGTCTAACAAGTCCAATGATTTTTTCCAGGTGAATTGAAGAACTTGAAAGGTTACTTCGAGAGAATGAAAGTGCGTTTCTGGCCGGATTGGGATAGTTGTCTGGATAGATCTTAAATGTGGTTTGAGTAAATACATTGCGCAACTTGACATTGAATAGCCAAGTTTTTTGCTTGTCCTTCTGGAGTAACAGTCGGAATAAAATTCACAAAAAGCTATTCATTGTTCTATATTGTCCGTGTTTAATTTTCTACTATAATCTCTTCATTTGATGCAACTTTAAAATTTACTGTACTGGTCTGATCACCAGTGAATCTTAAAAGTGAAAGTCTGACTATGACAAGGCTGAAGAAATACAAACCTACACAAGATTATTTAGAAAAGGCGTCTCCAAGAAAATTTGGGGATCTGCAACATTTAAGAAGAACACTTCAAATGATGCTTGCTTTATAATTCAACTTTTATTATTATAGTCAATAGTAGGTTTGTAATTTTATGATGACATTTCGCCTTGATATTTTATACACTCATTCGTCATGCACGACCAGCATATTTTATTTAACAGGTTGTATAGGTAATCTATTGTACTTGTACCGCATGACTCATACCCTCACCATCACGTGAAGAACACTTTGGTATATTTGTTTGTGACAATCTCTAGACAAAGCATAAATCACGTATCATGTAGCATAGCATAACCATGAATGCATTCATTGCAAGCAGAAGCTCAGTAAGTAGCAGCAATGGAAACTTGTGACCTTGGAAAAGCCGACCGAAGCAAAGTGGCAGGTAAACACACGATGCAGTTATAATGATGTGTAAGTAATATCCATAGAATAATTCACCTGTTGAGAAAAACAACTGATTTTGACTGTCCATGAATGATGTCATTCTAAGGTAACTTTGGGCATCTCCCTCCATATTGTCCTGTAATTTTGACAATCACACAACGCAACCACCAGTGTCAAGTATGGGGTGCATTTACTTTTACGGGATTCTCGGTGTGATTGTTCCTGTGATTGTGTACGCCACGTACGTCTTCATTACTGAAGAGCTCAAACGGAGAAAACTGTAAGTTCCGGCTTATCCATGGAAGGAAACTATGTAGAGTTTTCACAAGGACAAATTAAATATTTGCTATATATGCGTTTGTTTCATTCACATCGCATTCAGAGCGCGATGGGAGAATACACCAAAAGATGAAGTAATTTTACATTGCTACCCCCGCGGACTAACCATTCCTAGCCCTTCTCCGTACCCTTGCAAAGTAGAGACATATATGCGATTATGCGGTATTAAATACACGGTAAGCTTTAAACTATAAAATATTTTTGGAATGCTTCAAACTCAACTGGTCTAAAACTTGTCTGTTTAGCATGAGCCAAATGATATCTTCGGACCGAAAGGAAAAACTCCGTGGATCTCCTTCAATGGAACGCACCTCGGCGATTCGGAATTCATCATCGAATTCCTGAATAAGTAGTAAAATATTGCAACAAGTAATGCCCACTGCCCACAGTTGTCCGACAATTATACGTGCTAAGCATGTTGGCATATTTGACTTGCAGGAAATTTGAGAAAAATCTCAATCAAAATCATGATGAGGTTACAGTGGCAAACGCTAGAATAATCAGAGTAATGCTCGAGGAATACTTTGTCTGGTAAATACTTTGCTTTTTAAAAAAAAAAATACATTGAACAGGTTTTAGGAATTGATGAAAGCTGAGTTATAAAAATAATAATTGTGGCACTTTGTAGGGCCATTGGATTAGAGCGAATGGTCTACGGAAGTCTTGACAAGTTCAAGAAAGTTGTTGGTTCAAAGATTCCAACGCTTTTGCTCCTCTACTTCAAGCGCATGGTGAAGCGACGAGCGTACGATCAAGGGATCGGGCGACACACACAGGCTGAGGTGGAACATTTGATGAGCCAGTGTTTGAAAAGCGTTTCCCTTTCTCTTGGCTCGAAACGCTTTTTTGGCGGGGATGAGTTGTGCCAGGAGGACTGTGGAATTTTTGGAATCCTCTCACAATGTCTTTGGGCTGCGTATGATTTATTTACAACTCTTTACTAACATTTAAGTTACAAAACTTTTCTATGTATGATGTTGACATACTTATATGCATCTCTATTTCATGTGTACAATGCACTTCTGCCATGTGCAGTCCCGAAAGCCCTTACGAAACTCTGATGAACAGTAAGTTGCTCAACAAGTGCTGCAACTTTCTTCATAAATAGCTTATATAACCATTTGACATGCAATGCAATGATCAATCAAACTTATTTGCCCAGCTGAATGCAAGAATCTAAAAGACTACTGCCTCAGAATTAAGGAGAAGGTTTATCCGGATTGGGATCAGTTACTGCGAAAAGAGTAACGAGAAAGTCAACAATCAAACGTGTAGCAATTAATTCCGTGAATATTGTTAACATAAAGTTTAAAGTAGTAATCAGGACACTTTTTATTTGATTTATGGATTTACTTTCGAATTGATTTGAATTATGAAATGTAGTTATAGTCGTGATTGCTTAATAAAGCTCATTTTGATCGATGGAAGCGTACATCATGCGTAATTCATGCAAGTCTACCGCTCCTGGAATATGTCTTTGTTTCGCCAGTGTGCCTGGCGAAGTGCACGAGGTGATTCCCAAAATACTTCCTCCGCCGGCGTCATTTGGGTCGAGATCTATTGTTGAAAAGACTCTCCTGCTTGATTTCCTTCCACCACGCCGAGAGGAAGATGACGAGGACGAAGTTCGTGCTCTGGCTGTGCTAGAAGTGCTTGTTTGGCTCGCATGCCTCGCTTCATTGTACCTTGCCGACCTTTGCATTAGATGCATTTCCATTTTCTTTTGGCGCAACTCATCCAGCTTCGAGCGACGGAAAAATCCGCACTAGAAAGCATTCAAGAACAACGATTTTCCTCGATATGCTTTAAGATTTATATACTATGTCTTCCCTTATTACCTTCATTAGAATTATTGTGACAATAGTGAGCGACAACAATCCTCCCGCAACCGACACAATCAGGATCCATGCAGGTAACTCGTAAGGAGGTGGGATTATCAGCTCACTTCTGACGAACAGACTTCCTTGTGAACCAAAAGGCTGGCCACCTGAATCCAGAGTTTGCACAGTGCCCACAGTTTCAATCCACAGACCAGCGATGTCCTCGTCATGATTGTTAGGATCTAAAAGAATGGCTGACACATTGTTGAACATTCTCAGCCTGAATTCAACCACAGCCTTCTTCGCAGGGGTAAAGTGTGTCGCGATGCATGACACTCGAAGGCAAGCCACTTTACTGGAGTTACAGTTGAGTCTGAGAATCAGTTTTTGCTCGTCCATCACTTCTTCATCATTGTCCTCCACGCTTCGTCTTACAGTTTGTAGTGTAAATGCACTGGATATGGCGCGAGTGACTCGTCTAAATTTGTCCAGAAGGATTCGCGTTCCTTCGTCCAATGTTCTGACTCCGTAGTTTTCATTAAAATATGAGAGTTGGTCCAGGTCCGAAACATTTTCGCTGCTGTTGCTTCCATTTATTGCAGAGGAAATTGTTGTGGTTGTTAAACCTGGATCAGTTCTTGCCGCTGCCATTTTTAACTGATCGTCGAAAAATGCGCTGTTCACAGCCCGACAATTTATATCACCATCGTACGCTAACTGTTATTAAAAGTTACATAATCTCGACTTGATTCTTAAGGCATTTACATTTTTGGGGTGAAACAGTTTGTGGTAAAAGTAATATTTTTTAAACTCACACTCGGCCTTCTCACAGTAATTAACTCGTGAAAACTGTCTTGAATCATAACCTTCACAGGAATGTCAAACTCTATCAATACTGCAGCAGCGGTTGACGGCCCTTCTAAACCAATCTAGCCAGACATTAAAAAATGTTAAGCGCTGCTGTGTTAGACAGGATGAATTGATTTGTTTATTCCGTGTATTTACCTCGAATGCCTGAGGGATGCCGAATGTGGGAACCGATGTGTTCAAAGAATACTCGACTCCGGGTGCCTCATGGCTACGTTCCACAAGAATGATTAAATGTGTAATTACATTACAATTCTAAACAGACCATGTCCTTACATTGGAAAGAATAAATGTATGTACGTACCTAAAGTTTTGTGGGTTCATTTTTGATTTCAATGGAATTAAAAGTTGAAAGGTGGGGTGCTGGAGAAGACGAGAGCTTGAGGTGGCATTAATGTGGATGTCAATGCTTCCGGTAGAGGGGCTCCCGTAAATCTTACTCAAATCCAGCTCAATTGCAAGGACTTCGTTCTGAAACTCTTTCAGGGCTCTCGGAATGGAACATACGTAAGAATCCGTGACAGCGGACGTATTACCTGAAGCGCAAATGGAGGGTAGTCGACGTACGGTTGGTGGAAAAGTCCATTGCAGGCCTACCGTAATAGGGAGATTGGCTGCCTCTCTGTAATTGGTAAGTTCTATCTCGAGTGTAACGACGTCGGCAGATCCCAAGAGGAACGGCATTCCCGAGCTTTTGACATAAACGAGCCAATGTTCATAATGTAATCCTACCCTTCTTCTTTGCTCGTATTGTATTCTGGTTTACCTGTAGCGAAGCGCTGATTTAGACTGATCCAGCAAAGATGCGTTTATGACCAAGTCAGCCAAACATTCCGGGTTACCATCAGCTTCACAAATGGTGCCGACTGGAAGTGCCAGCTTCACGGTGCCGAACATGTTGTCGACGGGAAGTGGAATCTTGGTTTGAGCAAAATCTCTAAAATCTAGTTCAAAACACTTATGTAAGTTAGAAAACCAACTGCTTTAAATATTACTAAGAGAATTTCAAACCTGATTTTGATCGCAACAAGCTGACAGTGGGTATTTTTCTGTTTGATGGGCCGAAATTGTGTGGTCGCATATCGTAGTAAATTGGTCTCACTGGACCATTTTCGCTATTAGCGCCGTACATCCAGTACTCCTGGCGTATCGTGGTAACTCTGGTTAGCCCGTCTACTGTCTACATACATTATATAATTTATATAATATTGTAA
This sequence comes from Alloscopus bannaensis, assembly GCA_027743745.1. Taxonomy (NCBI): domain Eukaryota; kingdom Metazoa; phylum Arthropoda; class Collembola; order Entomobryomorpha; family Entomobryidae; genus Alloscopus; species Alloscopus bannaensis. The sequence continues at coordinate 58,839 of JAHZMW010002248.1, read as the reverse complement.
AGAATAAGAGAACTTGACACAATAAAAATGAAGATGGAGAAAGCATTGACAAAATATCACGTTACCCCTGTTCTAATTGCTGTGAAATTATAGCAGGATTTCTCACGTCGGAAGGAAAGCAAGGATTGTTGAGAGACGAGAAAAGATCTCAGAAAAGCAGGTTGAGGCTGGTCACCTCCACCATCCTCAAAAAGAACTGGTTCCACGTTAGTTTCTGGTTGAATCAGGGATACCAGTCGTCTCACGTCGGGCACCACCTCAACCGTCAATTTCACCCATAAGTTTAGTAGAGCTGGAACGCTTTTCCCGGTGTAGGATATGCAGGAGGTGAGATTAAAGTCTTCCGTCGTGGACAGCAGTTTGGGGATGGATGCGGTGAGAGACGCATCAAACTTTATTATCGGGATGGTTCTATAGATGACCACTTGGTTACTTTCATATGCGCCGACCGCCAGATCTATTCAGCAAAGACGTCCGGCATTGGAAACTTGAACCAGCCATCAACATTTCGTAGTGATATTTGCAACAAACCTGGAAATCCGTTGTCATCAATGTCGACTCCCGTCGACAATGACCAACCAAATGTTCTGATTTTTGTGTCAATTATTTCGGGTGTCAGCTTTTGAGCCAGTGCAAGAAATTGACTTCCGCCGTGATAGACATAAACAGCGCCCCTTCCATCATTCTCGTATGGAGCACCAACAGCAATATCTTCTTGTGCACAAAAACAGTGTAGTAGACTGAGTTCAAACTGTAGTAGATTTACTATAATAATTTTACCATTGAATCCATCCGAATTAATATCCGAAAGGGATGAGATAGCCATGCCAAACCGAGATCCTGTGAGTTTATCCCCACACAATGCTTGCGGATTGCGTAGAAAGTCTTCCTGTAGTTTCGTCAGAAAAAATTATGCAGTTAAAATAGCCGGGAGTATTCATTGAAAATTTCAATTTGAAATTAATATCATTCTTGAGCGGCACACACCCCAGTACTAAAATAGACGAATACACAACCCTCATCCCCGTTCTTCATTTTGGACGCTTTCACTTTCGCTTCACTTTCAGTCCCATTGATCTCGCTGGTTCCCAACTCATCCACTTGCGGAACATACGTGTTCCTTTTAAACCGAACTGTAGTTCCATAAAGTGGTGCCCCAACCAAGAGGTCATCGTATCCATCCCCAGTCACGTCAACACCCACCACCGTCGCACCAAAGTAGGACCCATAATGATTTCCCTTGGTTGTATGATCACCATTCAGAGGCTCCGTAAGGAAGTCCAAGCTTCCATTAGACTTGGCTCCAACCTCCGTCAAACTGAAGACTAGAACCTGGCCAGAAAGACTAGCGGATCGAGGTGCTCCAACAGCAAATTGAGTCCGATTCTTGGATATCTCCGGGCGGAAAAATTTTCCAGAGGTTACAGAGTAGCCAAAATATGAGGAAAGATCCAGGTATGGCCCATCAATTTTCTCCTGAGCAATAATCACTTCACTAAAGGCAGGGGAGGCTGGGTGCGCGTTGTACCTACTAAATGCTGACCGGGGTGCTGAAGTATCTGTGAAATAGGCCACACTCCCTCTCCAGTCCAAGGTCCCCACAGAGCCGATAATCATTTCGTTGTTGGAGGTTATATGGACAGAGAAACCAAATTGTCCATACGCCCAGTCATAAATGCTCTGATTATACATTTGTCTAGCTGTAATGAGGGAAAATTAGCTGACACTTTCAAAGGAGCAGCAAATGGGCATTTACTGACATTTGATTTGATTTGATTGACAGTGTGCAATTATTACTGTGGTTCAAAAGCGGACTCAGTCTGTAGCTGTATTTGGGTGGAAGCCATGGCCATGTGGAGTTTGTGACTTCAGCAGTAACATGGGATTTGGGGATCCAGTAGCACATCCCATTCATCAGGTAGAGATCTGTAAACTTTTTACTTACCCATCTACTGGCGCAAGTCACAAAGCGATCAGAGGCTCCAGCGTACATAGCACCTCCAAGCCACCCACCATCCTTCTTATCCGTGTATGGTTGTCCCCTATCCTTTGGATCATACTCGCCTACAGGATCCACGTCGACAACTTGACAAATCTCACGGTTACGCCGATGACGACCCAGGGAGCAGCGCCAAATCACTCCTGGCTCAACGATCTCGGAGTGGTTGGCGTTCGTCGAGTTAGCTTTTGGTGCTCCAATGATGACCCTTAAAACGGGACGGCATTCGAACGAAGATGCTAAGCATTATTCCAAATCATACATAATTTATTCAGCTTATTTATTTCAGAGTACCATCCAGTGATATCATCACCACTGCTCCCAAATTGGTCACCCCGACCGTGGTCCGCTTTTAATAACATCACAGAAGCGCCAAAATGAGCATTTCTCCCGTCGAACGAGTTTGAAATCACGATCGGAAACTCTTCGTCTATATTGAACGCAGATGCGGGGCGAGTTGCGATGAGATCAAGGAGAAATATTAAATACTGGAAAATTTGTAGTATCACAAGCATTTTGCACACCGTCCCTATCATGGTCACTCTCTCCAGTTGCGTTACCAGTCACATTTTTTTAAAATCAACAATTGTAACATTATAAATTTGTCACTCCAATGTGTCTTTGTTCTTTGACGTACAGTTTCAACCTCTGCCGCATCAAATCAGTTACCAATTCCTCTTTTCGCTTTCTGCAAGAGGTTATTTGTGGCAATGACAGGGACAGCATAATGTTTTGGTTTCTGTTATGGTTCGTTTGATCAGCGGTCCGTCCTTAGCCACTTTGGCCAGTAATGATAACTTGTGGTATGCAAATGTGCAACGCGTAAATTCAGAACAAAGCTCAACATCCAAGCCTCTGATATCTAGACTTGCCCGAGAGATAAATGTGTCTTGCACTATTCCCTTTGATTGGGAAGTCCTACATTATATAGAGTAACCTACATTGAGTGTGTGTGAAAGAATACAAAAAAGTCATTTTTTGGATATTACACAAATGTACACAGTATTGTGCTATGATGTGTCATTCAATAAATCCAGGATTCTGCCTACCATTTTATGATCCATAAACAGCGGTCATAGATATAACTATATTGGACCCCAATGTATGTGGTCTTCGCCACGACATCCGGTCACATCACGAAGCTTATCCACACGACTAAAGATATCCTTCCTTGTTGAGCTCGTACTGGTCAAACCTCGTACGTTAATTCTTACTGAAATTGACTGTCGTCCATGACTATTCTCGTACCGAAATATAAAAAGTTGATACAATATAAGGACGATTTCGCGTAGAGTTGAAAGACAAGTGTAGGGCAATTATATATTACATAGAACAAAACAGAATCGGTTTAATGCAGATTTTTCAAGTTTATTTCGGTTAGCTATTTTAGCCTTTTTCTAAACTTATATTAACACAGCCGCAATAAGAGAAAACCTAAATTTAGTATGAGTCATCAGTCATGCTTATTCAATACCTTTAAGAGTAAAATTTATCTCTTTGTCAGTAATGATTCCCTACAAGTTCCTAAGAAGTCATTATAAGATATGAATATAGGTAGTTAGTATTTGCTATATATAAATATAGAATACTACAACTACTGCGCACTTAATGTATGCATATCATGGCCCTCCAAATGCTTCCAACTGCAATTTCCTCCTTTTTGAGTCTTTCATCTTTTCGTGCTTCAGGTTGAGCTGGTGGTTGTAATGACTCATATCGCCAATCAACGGCAAGTACTTGCTCAGGGTCAGATTATGCACTTTTTGTATTCTTTCGGATGGCTCCAGCTCCTCAATTCGCTCCTTTGTTCGTGTTGAAAACTTTAGGTAGCGATCCATCACTTTCCTAGCCTGTCCCTGAAGTTTCGCCTTCTTTTCTTCGGAAAGTTCTTCCATGTTCTCTGTATACTTGCTGCCAGCATCGATCAGAGTGTGCAGATATTTGAGCTCCTCTTGGAGATCCCGAATGATAGCCCTCCGCTGCTGAATCTCTTCCAAGTCGGTGGCTGTCCCTTTGAAAGTCTTATCAAAGTCTTCGCGCAGCCATGGATCCTCAGCCTGGACTGCGGCCAGATAAGCCGCCAGATCCGCTGCCCGTTGTGCACTCTCATCAACTGGAGGCGTAACAGTAGCCTCCGGTACTGGAGCCAGTGGTGGTGGTAGGGCCTCCTCCTCGCTTTCAGATGACAAAATGTCCTCTTCGAAGTAGTGGTAAAACTTGTCATCGCCCAATCGGTACTTCAAAAGCCGAGCAACGAGTTTAGGATTATCATCTCGAAACTGGAGCAACTCGTCGATAAACTCTATTTCATCCGTTTCCAAGTCGTACTCGTCATAATCTTCTGGCGACAAAATGTACATTGTGTAATCAATCTTATTGATGGGCGGCACGTATGCGACTTCCGGGGGAATATCCTCCAACTTCTCGTTGCGCAGCAAGTACGGTATCTTCCACGTTATCCTTGTCTCAATGAAGTGAGACGGAGCAAGGTATCTGCGCCATCGTTGATTGTACACTTGCCACTTGATGAGGATCCAACGGATAATGGTTTTGATAGGGCTCCACAGAAAGATTCTGTAGTAAAACGCCACACTGAATCCTGCGTGGACCAATATACAGCCAATGACAGGACAAATAAATACAGATAGGGCAAAAAGAACCAGAAGAAATATTGGCCATCCGGTTGGGAAAAACAGGAAAGGGATTATGGTTTCATCCGTGGAATGAATGCTGTCCAAGCGAAGCTGCAGACCTTCAGCAAATCGATGACGCGCATTCACTCCTGAGGCAAAAGTGGGAGCAAAGTCGACTCTCGGAAAGAATTTCTTTGGGGATTTGTTAATCTCAAGGAGTTCCCTCCCGCTAGGTACCAATCTATTTTCTTCGGTTGACAAAATGACGAGCTCCTGGTTGACATTTGTTCTTCGATACCTTTGCTCGTGGTGAGGGTAGCGGATGAAGGCTTGATCTATCTTTGAAGCTTCCCTTGAGGTATCATATGCATCTTTCCTACGACAGAATAGATTACATAAACTTTGTAATTTGTAAAAATGTCACTTTGCAAAGTATTGAAAATGTCCATGTCGTCGTTTTTAATTGGTTCAGGTTATTTTCTCAAATTACTCTATCCACTGTGGAATGACGATCTCCTCGTCGACAAGATCATATATCTTTGTTGGTTCTTTCTCTGCTAAAATCACTTGGCTTCCACACCACAGCAAGATCATCGTCCGAATGTAACATTGGGCTAACATACTGTTATATTCATACAAGAACCAAACTCTTTATACTTTATGCTTTATACTTGAATATGAATATTATAGTCTAGAGAGCGGAAGAAGTCACAAGTGAATTTTATTTCGTATTGCAATGTGCGAATAATCATACGTGACATTAATAATAATTCATAGGATTATTGGATTGGGGGTGACAACCTTGTGACAACATATTTTTTTAAAAACAATTAAAAACAGTTATTAAAAAGTATGTCTGTCTACGGTTTAGTTACCATGTACGAAGGCCGTCAAAGTAGGATTGCGCTAAAATGGCATTGGCACTGGGGCCTAACCGCTATTGGAGAGCGGTGTCGGCGCCCTCCATGTTGCCGATGGAAAGGGGGCGAAATATGTATCCAAAATTTGAATAAAAATATTTGAAAACTAACCAAAAATATCCTAAAATAAACCCGGAACTACATCAATCAACTAAAAACGCCTGTTAAGCACTAATGGCACTTTTGATTTTTAAATATCACATCAGGCTCGAAAATCATTTTAATACTCAAACCGTCATAATTCCGAAGCGGACGGAGAAAAGTTTGACCGTTTCACATCAGATTTTACAGGTTTAACTTTCGAGTACAGATTAGATAAAAAGCCTTTACTGAAGACATTTGTATTTTTAATCTAACAATTTGTCGTCCGCACCTGCAGTCTTCTCGCTATACATTTGAAATATTTTATTTATATATTTACGTAATATTGTACTATTTATGTGGGTATGTCATCTGATTTGATACGAGAATTTATTTTTTCAGGATTGAGCATTTTCGCTAGAATATTTAGCTACATATAAAAGCGTTAAGATAAAAAGCGTTATTCAGCATACTCGTACATTGCAGTTTTAACGTTACCACAGGCCATGTAGTAATATTTAAATATATTTATCCACCTTTGACCGTCTTTGTTAAATTTTCAACGTACCTACATACATAATATACGAATTAATAAAATCGGAGAAAGTAGTTGAAGTGGTGGCGCATTTTACTTCGCAATGAACAGCAACGGGTTGACTGAGATGAGCTTTGAGATGATTCTGCTACATTCGCGAGTCCCGACGAAAGACGTATACCTACACCTACTTTTAGACTACTACTCTCTTCAGATATTATGGTAATATTGGTAAAGGTAACTCACGTCAGAAGCATACAACCAGATGAAAACATTCAAAGTTGGGTTTCTCCGCAGATGCACTTGTGACTTGAGAGATTTTTGTTGGTATCATCTCTATTGGTACAACGCAATAATATGAAACCCATGTTCCACCTGTCAAATTCTTGATACATACATCTGTACATTTATTTACAGCATTTGCCGACCAATACAAACAACAAATAGTTTGTGCTAAAAAATCCATCTTCAATTTTCCAGAAAGACTTCATTTAAACATATACCAAACTTGCTAGTACACACCGTTAATTGGGGTTCACCCGATCGTAATGTGTATATTAGTCAACTAGTGCCTACAGTAGTTGGCACAACAGTTGCGGAGAAAACAGTTGCACTGTGGGTTTCTTACTGCTGTGAAATATTATGTCTTTCGGTACGTCAATTTAAATAGTTTACAGTAAACTAAAATAATTGATTTGTGATTAGATGTAATTTGTTTGTCGGAAGGTTGCTCAACTCCTAGACTTAAGATAATAATATCGTTGCGTGTTGCAAGCCAAGTCGCCGTAAAACACGACCTCGCCAAAAAGACATAGGTACATAACGATAACGATCTGTAGAGAACCAAATGCCGTGAGATTACGCAAATCATTGATTATATTACTTTGGACTATTAATCTACCAGTCATATAAACCACAACATTGAACCAGATTTTTTGGAAGAATTGAAGTGCTGAAAGAAGTGTGAGATAGGTCCTTGGCTGGTCCCTTCGAATACCCAAAATTAAAGGTTTGCCAGTGTTCATTTGAATAAAAAATATTGTTGTCTTTCTCTGTATTCTTATCGGTGTCGGTGACAGACGCTGACAAACTTGAAATACCCTTCTTTTACGCAAACAGACATCGTAGCAGGAACAAATGTGCTGCATATATGTAGCCTTTTGAGGGTGTTTATTAAACACTGTTTAGCCTTTGGGACTGGAAGTAAAGGGTGGTGATTAGTAAATGGCCGATCACGATCATATAAACAAAACTAACTCTATATAAAGTTTGATTTGGTGCTGGAGATTTTACTTGAATGAGTTCTATTAAGCAGTTTCTTAATCATGGGAATTCATTGTTCTATATTTTGGTATCCGTAAGGTGTAAGGGCATGGTAAAACGTAAATTACTCGATGAAGAAACACTTGCTTGCTTTTCGCTTCACAGACATGAAGAGAATTGCACACAACTGGGTTTTTCTGCTAGTTAAATCGGATATGGAGTAGAAAAGGATTATGGTCAGTAATTTGCTTCCCTCTGTGTAACATTTTTTTAATTTCCATCATCGTAACATCCTTTTATGATGTTCTAGGGCTTTACCTATGTAAGTATATACCTACATATTATTATAGCTTCGTCTGTCTAGCATGTTCCATGTTTGTAATCTGGATATTATAAAAATTATAATATGGTAGTACCTACTACCTAGTATCTTGCTCCCAGCTTTCCCACGGACGTAATTTTCCCATGATGCGTAAATATGCATTTTCAACTTCATGAAGGTTTTTACACGTGCCTAAAAGCCAACAGTCTTTCTTAGCTTTCTTACACGTAGACATCGTACAATTACTTTCAGTCTTCGCCTCCTGTCAATTCAAAATGTTGAAGACAATATGGCTAATCTTTTGGGAACTCTTTTGTCCAGCAGACAACAACAATTCCACTACCTCCAGAGGGGGATTCGTCGTCACTAAACCGAAACCCGCAGGACCCCTTAAGGTTTTTGGTGTAAAAATGTTTGCACGATTGTCATTTTACCCGACATTGTTTTACAATGTGTTCATGGCAAGGGTGAGTAGCCGCCGCTGGTATGACAGAATGGACCGAAATGTAATTTTGGGTGCACTGCCATTTCGGGGTATGGTTAATACTCTCAAGAAGAAGGAGAATGTTCAAGGGATCATCTCGATGAACGAAAATTATGAGCTATGGTTGTTCTCGTACGATAAGAGTGGCTGGGGGAGAAATGGAATCCAGTTCCTGCAGCTTCCAACGCGAGACATTTTTGAAGCACCTTGCCAGTCCAAACTACGGCAAGGGGTTGAGTTCATAAATCAGATCCGGAGTGTTCAGGACACGGCCACTGTTTATGTTCACTGCAAGGCTGGGAGAACTCGGAGTGCAACTCTAGTTGCGTGTTATCTAATGCAGGTATACCTACATTCGAAAATCGTCAGTAGTCTCTTGAATTGATAATAAAGATATATAAATTACCTATGTTTCTATATTATTCAATAACCACTATTATTCTTGCTCTGGTTTTAGAGAAATAACTGGACTCCAATTGAAGCTGTGGAGCACATGCGCTCATGTAGACCACATATCCTTTTAGGGCCTAAACAAAAGTTTGCGATTCAACAGTATTACGAAGATTTGAAAAGTGTTCCAAGTGAAGTTCATCAGCCACGAAATAGACACACCACAAATGACTCGTAGAATCCCCAGACGAAATATTATAAAACAGTCGTTATATGTAAAACTTCAGTTTGCACATGTGTAGTGAAACACTGCGGGTATTGGTGTACTCTTGAAATTAATAGGTACTGATTTCCGTCCTTAATAATGGTGACGTGTATTGCATCTAAGACTGCACTTTCCCATCGGGATCGGTTAAAATTCGCAAGTTCGTAAGATTGAAATATGGAATATCTATGCCAGATAATCATGAAAAAACGATAGAGAGAAAAACGACAGTCTATCCTTTTCTATGCCACGAAATTAAACAATGTGATTCGAGACCTTGTATTGTACTCTGCACTCTGCATGTAAATAACAAGTCAACAAAAGTTTTATACATTTCTGAATAAACTAATGAACAAATATTACGGAGTGGTATTTAAGACAAAATCTAATGTTAGTCGGTCGGTACATGTATCTAGGTATATACTTTCTATATTACTAATATTAGTTCATCGGTTTTAGTTAAATATGTAGGCACAAGGGTTTCATTTAAGTTTCATTGGCATTACTAAGCGCTTGTATAAAAGTAAATTGCTTGATCCGTATTTACGAGAGATTTAAGTCAAACCATATTTACGATATTTCTTGAAGAATCTGCAACAATCGGCAATCATATTGTTCGGAAAGAGTATACATCTAACATTTTTTGGATTTATCACATCACATTTACAGCCAGCACTTAAAATTTACTAGAATTAATCAGCTATTTCATCTTAAAAACAAATAGGAAATGTCGGTTTGATTTCATAGTTCATGATTCTACGTAAATAGTGAATGGCAATGACATCCACAGGCATCTCATTGTGATAGCTGATATCTTTGAAACAGTGGCACTGCGTGGACTTTAAAAAAATACCTCAATCTACTCATCTGACAACGAAGAAAACCTGCACAAAAATCACACTGCGAACGTATCTGTGTACACATGGTTGAAATGGAAATCAAAATTAGAAACGAAAGTTATTATTTGGATTCCCCTATTTTGCATCGTATTCACTAGATAAAGCACGCCGCGATCCTAACTTAATGCCAAAATTACGTAATATGATACATGATACACATTGTACATGCTTTGACTAGCGTACTAACATGTAAATAGAAAACACATATTAAACAAAAAACTGAACGGTGATTATTACTACTATGTAGATACGACTTAGAACAGGACTCAGCTCAAAACAGAAAAACAGTCATAAAACTGTAGCTCCAAATCGTCCACAGATGAAATAGTTTCTTTCTCTGGATAATCAGGAGCCCATTGCGCTTTCCAGTAACGTTCAACTTACGACCCTTGTAACATCTTTTGTAGCAATCTCACTGTGTGTGATATATTTTTCGAGATATGATTCCATTCGAAGCAACTTTCTGTGGATTAGAAGAGCTGGCTACAGTAATAATTATTGTTCATTGGACACATTTAAATGGAAATGATGAGAGATCATCCGTCAGTTGGAATTAGCTAAATCACAATCAGATACGCTCCAGGCCATTGTCTCAATGATCTGTTAACTTATTTTTCTACCTGTGGACTGTATAAATTAAGAACTGCAATAGCATGGAATTGGGCCTAATCGTATTAATCTATTAATACTATTAAACAAACGCTAGACTGGGTGGTCATGAGCGGCGTTGGTGGTGTTGCGTGATATCGAAAAGCTCCTCCTCCTCAGACTCGTCGTCTTCTTCTATCTCATCTAACAAATCCATTTCCGAAGCTTCAATTCTTCCGTACCTCTTCACAACTTTTCGTCTCCTGATCCTAATGTAAAAAGCAAACAACGCTTCATTGTAACAATTAACAATCCCATCAGAACTCAGAGATTGACAAAACATTACATGTACATACATAAAGTATATAATTTAATTAAATGCTCTCGCTCTCCATTCCAAAACTTCATTTCATAATACGCTCAAGTAGTACCTGCTCATAATGATATTATCATAATACCACTGTTTACATACAGAAGTACAACAAACTACTTACAATGCAAACTTTATCCCCAAGTACACAACAATGATCACGGCAATTCCAGCTATCACAATTAGGGTACGTTGCACTGCTTTATCATCAAAGTCACCATTTCCAGGTTTGACAGACTGTTCCTCTTCTTCGGTTTCGTTGTAAGATTTCACGCTCACGCCTTCTGGAGCTTTGTATTCATTAAAAATCAAAACAATAGTTACAATAAAAGCATAAAAATGGAAACATACAATTTATAATTTATATTATAGTATATTTTGCTGTTTATGCTTACTTCGATCAGGAAGGTACAAAGTATCGCGATTAGTCTGATTCGCCGTTGGTGATGATCTGTTTGCTGGAGTTGACCCTGATCCCGTACTCACTGATTGATTAGCAGCTGCCGTATGATTACTATTAGTAGAATTCTTAACCTCCAATGGCGGACTTTCTCGCTTCATTCGTTGTGGGCGCATCATCCAACTTTCGTCCACTGACACTCCTGCAGCATTTCCACTAGCCAGTGATAAGCTGAACTGCTGCGTGCTCAGTATCTCCACCAAGAATATTATGAGCAGTGACATCCTTGTCTCCAATCTAATTAACTTCATTGTGAACTGAATTGCTGGATTTGGCACTGAGTGAGGGGAAACGGAAAGAAATTGCTGCGAACTTGTTGATTGTCAACCTGTGCGTGGCGTAACAAAAATAACTACTTGCAAGAATACAATGCAGGGCCGAGAAAAGATAACTTTCTGAGGCTGTCAACCGTGACTGTCAGCGTTGTACAACTACAATTTGCAATTTACAAATAGTCAGTAGTTGATAGTAGACAACTAGAGTTGGAGACCTCTTCTCCGGACGACATTTATCGTTTCTAACTTTCAATACCACGTGAAAATTGCAGTCTTCAGTCTTGTACACATAAACAATTAACTGCTTTTACTAAATCATTCTTACGCTTTTCGATTCTCCAGGATATTTGCAGCAAAACTGACGTACACGTATGTTCACACACACACTCTGTACATTTACGACGAAAAGCAACAAAATCACCAAAAAGTACACATTGCCCAGCAAGTACACCTACACGCAAATCACAATTGCAAAAAAGAACATTATTGGAGGCATCACTGAGAGCGACAACACAAAACAACACTAGAGTTGTGAACATAAAGGACCATATTGCACAATGCCACACACACAGCAAAAAAGTGAGCAAGCGAACTTGCGTTGTATAATACAACTTGTATTACGACTTTGCGTGGAATGATGTGAGAGCAGGTTGGAAATGGAAATCAGCACGTTTCTTGATCATATGATTCACACCATTTATCCATGCGAAGGCATGCATATGGTGCTTGAAAAGTGGTGAGGGGTTTTACGTTTTTTATAAGCACATTTTCATAAACTTTTGTGCCTCTAAGGATACACGAAACGCGAAACGCTCCGAATTTAGTAACTAATTGTAGTTATGATCTAAAGAGCAAACTGCCTGTCGGTAGAATTGAGGGTCGCACACCTGTGAGTGATTGCAGGACCTATCCACCGCCTTCGACAGTGATCAGCGGTGACGATTGCACTGGCAATGAGCACCAAAGGTGGAGATGTTGACATTTGGAGGGATACTCCGGTTCGCCTTCTTGGTATGTTACGAAAAGATGGCATTTCTTGGCTGACTAATTAAGACTTTTAATAATTGCTTGCTTTGTTTTTAAAGGTTACGCAAACGAGGTGGGAGAATCGTTTCGAGCCTTGGTACATGTGAACTGGGTGAGATTGAGTTACGGAGTGGCCTTCGCATATGTCCTTGCGGACACTCGCGACAAAACGCTCAAGGTTCAAAGCAATGTAAGACAGCTAGTAGGGGTCCAATGGCTCCTTGCTACGTCAATATTCTTTTGAAATTTTCAGCATTCTCGTCAAAGTGTTGACCTTGCAGACTGCAAGTTGCAGTTAATGAGCTGGTCTGACAATTGATGTAATTTTGCTTTGGAGCACAGGACGTCCAGAAGAAGGTGGTCGCGGCAGCAGACACACTGACTTGGCAAACATTGGCCTCCGTTGCAATTCCAGGATTCACAATCAACCGAATTTGTGCCCTGTCCCTGTTCCTCCTCACAAGGAATACTAAGCTGAGCTTAGCGACCAGCAAGTGGACCACGACAGCTATCGGCCTTGGATGCATCCCATTTATAGTTCATCCTATCGACAGGTTTGTCGACCTTTTGATGGACAACACCTTTCGACGTGTGTTATCTCCACGTTGACGATCTCGTTGCATAGAGCAAAGCGTCTAATTACAAAATGAGATTTATAAAAAGAAGTGATAAAACTCAGTCACGTTGTTGGTGACATTGTAAGGTCTAAAACTTCGAGTCTATGAACGTAGTCAGTTTTTGAGTGCTTCCAAATACTGTGAGAAGCGAAATGAGAATACATACTTTGATGTATGAATTTTCTAATTGATGTTCTTATTCATTTTACATCATCATCGTACGTGCTTCGGTGGATTTGTATTAGCGTTTTTGTGGATAAAATGTCTACGTAAATTTTCACTCGTATACGTACCCTTACTCGTATACGTATACGTTGTTACCGTTCCTTATTAGAACTTGTCACTTTCAGTTACTTTTTAAGGTTGTATTATTATGGTGTATTTGACATATTGATCATTAGTAGCGGTTTTGAATGGAGAAAGGCTGCATTGACGAATAATATCTTGATGTAACCAGCCTTAATAGCAGGTAATAGAATAGAAGACCATCAAAACTATGATGATCCTTTTTATGGAGCCATCCTCTTGAGTTTTGACATTTGAGTTAAGTGCGGTCAATTTCTCGGAGGAGATTATGCAAGTTAAAGTTAAAACTTGACAGTTAAAATTGCAATATTGTGTTACCTCGTTATATTATCGTATAAAAGACAGGATCATCGAAGGAACAAAGTAGCAACTATTCCAGATAGATTTCATTCTTGATAATTTGCTCAAATATTCATTTTTTTCCATTACCAGCGGTCTCGTTCCAATGCAGTGAAACTTTTGTCGACGGACGTTAGCAGACATATATTGTAATCGATTGTGCAATCCGATTAGTTGGCATCTGCGACTGAAGCCACATTTGCGGTACAAGAATGCAGTTAACGTTGCATGTCTATTAGTTATGTATGGTTTTAACCAGGCTGTTATAAATGCACTTTATATACACTTTGTATAATATTATATAACTTGTCTGTTGTTGCTATTAACGACCCTTAATTATAACGTGATGCTGAGCAATTCACTACAAAATAATCATATGGCTCCACAAAGTATTGAATTCAAATCCACAAATCCATGTGTTCCAAACGAGTGTCGTTTACACAGCTAACGATCCTAAACAAAATCTGGTCAACCTTAGTGTGATATGTAGTAGTACAATAAGCTCTGGTGAAACATCCCTTTCCGGCAACTGCCACATATAAAGCTATATGAAATCTCACTTTGTAAAACGATTCACGGAAAGCTAAACGGTGCTCTCGTAGTCAACATGACATTAATGCAGCAATAAAATAGATCGTAGTTATGAACAAGAACAAGACATATTTTTTCATAATTTACTATTACCAGCTAATCGTAATTAATTACAATAGTAAAGTTTTAGATTTGCTTGCATTACATCCTGAGGTCGTCCACAGTCCACAGGTGTAAGCACAACTCGTTTATACGTTTTTTACGATGTGATTGGGACAGACACCTCTTCACTAGCTCCACATTAAATCGCATTCAACATTGGAGGTTGGCATAATGCAATTTTGCATAATCTAATCTTTCTACAAATACATTAAGGATCGATCACACCTTTTATACATACGAATGATTCATAGTAGCAGCCGTTACACAATGCGAAAGGTCCTACACATCGCGGACATTTTACTGTAGATACAGGAGACAGGTTTACTACTTGAGAATGAGCTGTGCTGAATTTTTGCAAAGATGATGAAAGCAATAACGTTATGCTACCTTGTGGAGAAAATAAGCGCGAATAGTCATCGCAATTTCCAGCAGCCTGGACATAAACGTCATCGTCAGCATAATATGAAAATGAAAATACTCAATTTCGTAGCGGCCTGATACTATGACTTTGAAAATGACATAAACTTGCTAGAAATGAGCGAAGAAATGGCTCCTTGCACCTAATCTTAATCTCCGAAATGGTGCGAACACACAACGATCCACAAAGCACTGTAATAACCACATCGCCACACAAGAGAGTGCATTAACAAGTATTACCTAACTACAAACGAATAAACATGACCTATAGCGAAAATATATTACTCTGGAAGTGGAACACGAGGGCAGAAATAAAAATGCTTTCTTCATTGCCCGTAATATAACTTTATGTGGCATGCATGGACCCACACATACTTATGAGTCGACACTTGTAGTTTTTGCATATGAAAAGGTTGATCTTGAACAATGAATTCTGGCCACCGCACACACCACCAGAGAGAAAGCGGTTAGTACCTACACGCTCTGCAAAAGAAGTGAAAGTCAACACAAAAGAAAGTGGATTTCTTCCGACTCGAAACAAGAGGGAGAAACTCGCACAACTCGCCCTCATTTCCCGTTTGGTCACTGTGACGCATGCATCATCGCGGAGAGCATGCAAAATATTTCTCTTGAATTTACCAGTTTCCCAACAAATACTACTTTTGTAGGTTGCTTTTCATTATTCCCGACATGCCTTCTTCTGCATATATAACGATCGATGGAAAAATCTTACCGTGCACTAGTTCAATTTTGTAGGAGTCACGTAACTGTAAAGTATCACGGTTTGTGCATATAAAAATATTATGTTGAAGAAGCATGTTTCTTGTGTCTTTGTTCAAGCGTGTCTGAGCTAAGTACAGAGCACGGCAAAATCATGGAAAAATTCCGTGTTTCCGAGTACGGCTAGTACTTAGAATGTGGTCATTTAAAATATAGTCATTCCTTGCACGGTGCAACGTCGGTGATCAGTGATCCTCTCGATGAAATCAGTGTCAACGTACGACAAGAAGTTTCTGTAATAGGTGAAAACGTGTGATGGTGTTATCTGCTCGAGAAACTATGTCGCACTTTAGTCTACCCAGGCTGAATGCAGACAGGTGAGTACTGCGATTCCGTGATCCAACCATAATTACATAAGCATAACTTTCACTTAAAGCAAAAGGATGCCGAAGGTGAGCATATAAAACTCAAACGCATGGGCAATTACAATGATTTTGAAAGGTATCCATGAAGGCAGCGTCTTCAGAATGGTACAATACCACGGCGCGTCACGTTCTTCCAACCTCGTTGTCATCCAGTCAGAGATTATTCGAAGGGAAAGGCCGGTACGATGCTAGCTACTCAACAGCCTCCACATCGAGTCGTAGCTACACATCCTCCTCCTTACCTCAGCACCGATCTTCGTCATCTCAGCGGTCCATCTCACTCTTGTCATCATCGAAGCATAGTCGGAGCACTCCCACCACGTACTCGAGTAGCTTTTCCTCCTTCTCACGAAGCCGAAGTCGGAGCAGCAGCACCACAGAGCCAACCACATTTTCCACCTCCTCCACAACGACATCCGCTTTGTCGGGCGTCAACAAGTACAAACAAGGGCACGGTTCCAAACTTTTTCATACTCGCTCCACTCCCATTCCTCCAAGACACAGCACCGCCACAGATTTCACTGAAGTTTCTGAAACGGAAGTTACCTGTACAGAAGAGGAGGAGGATGAGGATGAGGAGGGGTACAGTGGTAGTGCTCACGTTCCAACCGATGAAGCTTCATCTGCCGACGAATGCCAAGAGGAGGAGGATGACGACAAGGTGTACCACTCTTTCAAAGAAAGCTTGAGAATGCTAAGAGCCACAGGAGACACCCGGTCGCGATCCTCGTCTCCCGCCATATCTACGCAAAGCGTTGTAACGGATTTGGAGGAAGACGAGGAGGACTTGCCTCCCGATGAGGTGGATGATGAGCTTCCTACCACCACGGAAGAGGATGATGAAGAAGATGAAACGGAGACGGCTACCGTAACGGGCGGCTATACGACCACCACCTCCTCCTCGTCGCGTTCCGGTCATGTGCCAAAAAGTCCGGTGAAAGTGAGAGTGAAAGTGGAGAAAACTGTGCCACACGACGACCGAGTGAAAGTGACAGTGTCCTTGGATGAAAGTGAAAGCGACGAGGAGGAGGAAGAGGAGGATGACGATGATGATGTGTCCGACGATACGACAAATACAGCGGAAACGGTGCAGCACAGAAGAACCACTGAGGGTGAAAGTTATGAGGAAGGCGAGGACAGTACTGATCACGATGACGGCGGAAGTGACAGTGATGTGACTACTGACCTCGAGAAGCCCCCGGGCAAAAAGACTGATCAAGACATATTCAGAGATTGGTTGAGAAGGGAGGGGAGAAATGTGAATTCTTTGAGTGATCTGCCAATGACATCCATCGCGCGAGGGGGACCTTCGAGGAGTCAAACGGTTCATGACATTCGTCACAGAGAAAATAAACCACCCCAACAACCATCGTCATCACGATCCATCATCAGCACTGCCGCTGCAGTTGTCCCCTCTTCTTCCTCACCATCAGAAACGTCGTCTCGCAGCCACTCTGCTCGGAGCAGTCTTGTTCGGAAAGTGTCCGCGATTCATAAGATGTACTCCGTGGGTGGGAAGCTCCGAAGTCTTTCAGCACGAAAACCAGGATTTCTTCTAGAACCCACCGCTGCTCCGGCACAAATTCAGTTGTCCGTAGAAAGTCCAACGCCTGAAGGGAGTAGTGCTACGGCTTCTAACAAAACGTCTTCCTCTGGGACACCAGGAGAAAGTGAAATGTCAACGGGGACTCATTCCAGAGACTCTTCGGCAGCAACTTTGGATATGGCAAAGTATGGGCGCCTGGCTCCGCCCGGAAAGCTTCCTTTAATCCTACACCATTCGAGGAGCTTATCTGCAAAGTACTCTGCCAGGGATAGGCAGTTCTCCGCAGCTCTACGGCAACTCTCCTTGGGAAATCTGAAAAAGCTCCACGAAAGCGGTGCTCCCAGTGAGTTTCCTCCAATTGCACCAGCGTCCCCGGCTTCATCATCGTCATCGCCGACCACACAGGGAAGGACGACGACGAGGCCTCGGCCCTTACTACGCACCCTGACGTACCTTGTGTCTAGTGAGGATTCAGCTTCTCCGATGACACAGAGTTCGAGTAATTTATTTCTGAGCCAGCTTTCTTCCGAAATGGTAAGCCGAAAGCATTTGTACTTAACTCTTTCTGCGTTTTGTAAACTATAGGTTTTTCATGGTTCGCTACTGTCCCCAAATATTGAGTATCTCAAATGAGGTACAAGCAGAAATGGGCTGAATAGCTCTTTTATTTCTGCAGAGCACAACTCATCTCAGCCAAAGCGCCCTCTCTTCATCCTCATCTCGGAGCAAAGCTCGGTGGTCCTCCACCGCGCGCAGCAGTAGCCAGCAGTCCCTCAGTGACGTAGTCTCGAAAGCAAAGTCCCCCTCGAATAAGCACCTGACTCAAGTATCTTTCGCAAATGAAGTGATAGAACACAGTCTTTCAACAAACCGAACCAAATCCACAAGTGAACACAATGGATCCTCCTCACAAGGCTCGTCTCAAACTGGGTCAGGATCCGAGGGGTCAGAAAGTGAGGAGGAAGCCTCCCAAGCTAATAAGAAAAAAGTTGATGCCATCAATAGGCGACTAATTACATACGGGGACCTGGAGGAAGAAAGCGTGGAGGAGCTCACCGAAAGCGAGCACCAAATCAAGCAGTTGGCAGCGGATCAAATGCGCCGTGAAATACGGCGAATGGAACGACAGCGAAGTAGTGAAGTGAGCATGGAACTCGAACTGGATGACGAGGATGAAGAGGACGATGACGAAGACGAGACCGAGGGCAGTGACGAAGATGAGGTAACAACTGCAGATAGAATCGCTGACGAGACTGCAATCTCGGAGGTGCCTGCACAAGATGAGCCAACCGCGGTCACAGAAATGGCGCATGAGTCACCGCTCCCGCAAATTCCAGCGGAAGAGCAAATTGTAGAGGAAGGAATAGCGCCAGAGACCAAAGAAGATGAAGTTGTGGATGCCCAAGTGGAAGAAAAACCAAAAATAATTAATAAATCCGACGATAGTCTCGGCTGGCATGAGGCAATGTCCTTCAACTTTGAAGATGACTCTCCACCAGGCTCTCGTCTCCTCTCTGCCTCCTCCGGTTACCGTGCGGTGCCGCCAACCCCAGCCTCATCCAAGGATTACGCCTCCCGCCAAGCGTCCCTCGACTCCGAAGACATGGAGAAGGAGAAGGATAAGCTGATGGCAGAGTGGCAGAAGGACGGAGGCAAGAGCAAGCCTCCCACAGTACCGGGCAAGGGTCCCCTAGACGCCTCATCTCGCTTGCCAGGCGTCACCGAAGAGATGACATTTCCCGGTTTTGAAGGCTCTAGTCGAGCCGTTCTCATTCAGGGCGATATTGACTTGACGCAGGAGCTCCCTAATGAAGAGAAACGGCTACAAAGCGTTTGGGAGGAGTTTAATCGGGATGATCGGAATACGAGTGCGATGGCTGAGTACGAGTTCTCCAACATACTCGAGGAGATGGTTCAGGACGTCAACAATTACAGGGCTCGGCATTCCAATGGCGGATCCGGACCGAATTCGAACAACAACTCGCAGTCCCTCCAGGTTTCAAACCAGGTATACAAACATCGTTTTACATTGTGACCTAGATTAGACGAGAAATTGACTTGTAAAACTTGAAGGAGTACAACAAAGGCGTGTATGTACCTATGTATGTGTTCATAAGGCTCGTTTGTTTTGAGGTCACACGCTATATGGTGTGGCCCCAAGGAAAGAAAATTACGATGGTTGCAAAGCGTACGACACGACCACAACACGTTGTTAGCCCAAGACTTTTCACTTTTTACGGACTTTTTAGTGACCACGAATTACATCTCGTACACACATGAAGCCTTTCCCATGTGGAAGTCGCGTCACTTTCACGCGATCTCCCTTCCTCTCACAACTTTCTCTCACATCATACTACTACTGCTTTCTTTCTCTGGAATTGACGTTTGTACTATTTGTAGACACGCTTATTAAAGTTATGCTGCTCCTATGCACCGGCACCGCGTCTAGAATGCAGTTCATTTATACATACTTATTCTGTAGTTACAAGGGTTGTATGTAGAGCATTTCCTGACTCATTTTCCCTCTTTATATGACCACTCATTTTTCACTACGCTACGGATATCAGGGAAACCCGGTGTGTACTTTTGCTATATTGACTCTATACAGGCTCCTGGACATAAAATCGCCACCCGTTCAATTAAGGTGCAGAGTGTGCTCGTGCCTACTGCTAAAAAATTGTAACACACTCACCACACAACTTCATTACAAGGAAATATGATGATTAAGCCCAGATTGAAACGAAATTGAAAAGGACTGACCAGAATAGGCGTAACTTGATACTGTTTTTTTTCTTTGTGGTGAAAGCTACTTTCTCGTCACCAACTTTACTGCAGAACTGGAGATTGGTATAAAAACCACGATTGTCTCGGTTTTTTATGATAAAAAGTTGCAAAAAAGAGTAGCAAAAGTGTAGTGTGGTGGAGATAAGGTTTTGCAGTGGATTCGATTAAGATGCAAAATAAAATGTCGACTAGACACGATATGCGTTTTATGGAGGAGAAAGTTTTAAACACGGCTTGCAGTGGTTTGCACATGTATTTTTTTAATCAATTCAACTTCCGAAACATCCAGGGAGGCGTGCTCGAATTTTCTTTAGTCAGACATCATCAGTCCTGTAATTTAGGCCAAACACAGCGGATGGATGACCAAGACGAATTGTTCGCTTTTTACATGATTACATTGATTTTGCAGACTTTTCTAGAATTCGGTGTAAAAAATTGCAGCAACTTGTGCACGCTCATGCAGAGAGGGTGAGATGAAAGTAATTTAATCCTGTCCTTCCTTCCAGCACGACACTTTCATGGACAAGCACTTTTTTGACTAACGTCATAAAATCAGAGTTCTCATGGGTAAAGTTGTTTCTAATGAAAAAAGCTGCCACTTATTGAACAAAGCCGAGTGTTATTATGGAGGAAGGAGACTGTGGTTTTAATATTACTTTTAGTCAGCTTTCTTCTCATAAATTCAAACATATATCGTCAGACACATCTCTACCTGCCATTAGTGTTGGATTACACGTTTGACAGATGGTGATAAATCGTGTTTCGCTTTTCCAACAGAGAGAACTCTCCTCATATTATATACCTACACAAATCAGTTTCTTTCTTTCCGCTTTCAGTATGTCTGCTGCTTTCTCTGCACTTGTTCCTATACTAGAAGTAATAATAGTAATATAGCGTTCAGAAGTATATGTGTTGCCTTCAAGAACACATTAACTATTGTATGCTATATACACGATCGGTGACGATTGAAGGAGCAGAAAAATTGGCATTCACCACCCACGGTCACTTTTTTCATTTTTGGCCATGGTACCACTTTCTTGTACTTTACTCACACTCTTGAATGTGCATTTGCTTTCTCCATAAGCCGGCTACACGTTCAGATCTGGACAACTTTGATGGGAGGCTCTTCCGTGAGGAAAAAAATCGGTTTGAGCGCTGTTGACCTCGTTTCTCAGTCCCTTTCCCCGAATGTGATCCAGTTAAGACGTCTACATCCTTTTTATTTATGCACGCTATATCCAAAAAAATATATATATACACAACAAAAATCTCGACCAGAGAGAGATGAATGCATAGGAATACATATTTCGTATTATACGATTTTTGGGCAACGGAAAACGTTCACATTTTCAGACAGGCATGCAATAGTCCGACGGAGCTGAGTATGGGAAAGTGGGACAGTGAGAATTGAATGTGTTACATGCTATACGGCAGTTAATGCATAAATATATGAATGAAGTGAGTGGAGAAAGCAGAAGGAAAGAGTTGCGTGCTAAGGTCCAACACATACACCTTTGCTTTCTCATTTTTCCGAAGGAAACCCTTTCGCCTCGAAACAATAATACAATATCCAAATCCAATACGTCTCTGCACATTTTTATTTGCTGTATATGCTCCACATTAATATAATAATATTATGCTTCATTGCGCGACCTTATTTATGGTATTCTGCACACTACTTGTATCCTATACTGTGCTGCTGCTCTACTTTCACCGGTTTTGCGTATAATGCTAAATATTATGCAAATTAATTACTTTCTTTCAGACGGATAAGCATAAATATCGTGTTTTGTGTGCAGTTGTGCATGTCATTTAAGCAGGCCTCTGCGGTAGATATGTAGTTAATTAATGTTAAAGATGCAAAAGATTGATAGAAAGATGGATGACGACGGTTGGTAATTGACCGTTGATGTGAGCCTGGCATGACTATGACATTTAATTAATGTATGCAGATTGGGTCTTGATTTTAAAAAAACTAGATCGTCTAATTTGTGTCCCCATTTAAAATTCGTAGATGGTCAGCAATTCGTCCTATGAGGTACCTAAATTCGACCCCTCTCGCAGGTACCAAAGCCTGTCCCAGATGGTAGCTCTGCTTTCCCACAACCTCCGCATGATAACTGCGGAAACGATGGAGGATCACATGGCCTCCATTATAACAATGATTTCCTCCATTTTGAGGAAGGTCCGCAGAAATAAACAGGAAGATGACTATAACGCTCAAATCGCCTGCCTCAGCGCCATCCGGGTCCTGTGTGATCGGCTCCAGGAAATGCACTCGAGTCACAATTTGAAGTACGCAGATCTCTCCTGGTTGTTTCGCATCCTCTGCAAGTACAGCTCAGACTCTGAGTCAAAAATCAGGCCGGAAGCGAGCTTTTGCCTGGCGAGGCTAGTGAAAGTGGCAGGACCGGCTCTCGTCGTTCGCCCGATCTATTTTATCCTTGTTATGGAAAGCGAAGGAGGTGGAGGGAAGGCTGCGACAGGAGCGAAGACAAAGGCAGCTGCAATTGATACTTTGACGTATGCGCTTTTAACGTTTCCCAAGGAGGGCTTTCATAATCTCGAGGAAATTGCAGGATGGGTAAATTCCAAAATTGTTACATACAAAATATATAAAACCTGAATGTTGATAAAATCCTGAATGAAAATTTTTTAAAAATTTGAAATTTTGAAAGGTCTGTCTGTCGATGTTGAACGAGGAGCGTCGCATCCGTCAATCAGCCCTGGAATGTTTGGCTGTAATATCTCAACATTTGGGTCGGGATAAAGCACTGCCTCTGTTTCGCACTCTCTTCCTTCGCGAAGAAATGGACCACTTTAGTCGATCCCCCTCTCCTGACTCCTTCCGGGGTGGAAAAGGTGGGAAAGGCAAAGGAAAGGGAGGCGATGGTGGTGCTGTATCTGTTCACGGCACTGTTCGCCTGCTCACAGGACCGGGATTCCCCATGGCTCAGCCGATAGATGCGATTATAGCTAGATTGGATAAAGACATACTTCCTGTTCCAAGCACAAAGGGCCTGATTGAGTACGCAGTAAACGTTCCAACAGGAAAAGATCTAGTACTCCTTATGACGCACATGTTGGAAAAGGAAGATGACATGTTTGACTTTACATCGTCCAGCGACAGTGCGGACAGTGCCAGTTTCCAGGCGAGTGCAAGTGCCAGCAAGCGGAGCAGTGTGAGTAGTTTGGGCTTTAGTGACATTGACTGGAATGGAGAAGGGGTTGTCAAAGAGAAGAAGAGTAGCAAGAGCGACGACTTGATCACTGCGGATGTGGCCTTCATCTTGCTCGGGAAAGGGAAGGTCAACAAGCAGGAAGTCGTACTGCTGGACATATACAAAAGAGAGATTCTTCCTGAACTGCTCGAGAAGCTGGACAAGAGAATGGGCAGAACCAAGAATAAGAGAAATCGATGGAAAAAGCAGCAGTTTCAGGGCAGAAGAAGGAGGAAAAACAAAAAGAAGGGACCTGAGGATGAGAACAACCCCAACGGACGACCATCGATCCCAACGTTGTCCTTCGACATGGATGACCACACCAAGGAGCCCGACGACAATGTGGACGACAACGAAGGAGATGAGATCACTGAAGCTGTCGACCACGATAATGGAGGAGGTGACGACGTTTTTGACAATGAAGAAGAAAGCCCAGTGGCAGTCGTGGTAGATGCACCACCTTCGGAAGAAGTGGTGGCTTACTTCACCGGAAGCACTTCGGTTGACGATGAGCTAGCTTCGGTGATAAAATAAGAATTATAAAACTGACTCGAAAGTGCAAGTGATGATAAGTGGTTCGAGAATATCTCAAACATATGTATGTAACGTACATTCAAATTGTCTCAAATCTCAACAAACATTCAGAGAGGTTTTTGTGAATAAGACTTTTAACACGTATAATTGCACGGTTGGTCAACAGGTTACCTGATGATTGAGAAAAATTTTAACCTTCTCCTGACATCATTTTTAAGTCACAAAATTGTCACCCAGTCATCGTCTTCAGATCATTTTATACACAAGTGAAGTAGTACTTTCTGCTACATGTACTACTGCAATGTGACGATAATATTTTGGGGGTTGTAGTGACAGGAAAATCAAACATAACATGCATAATACAATATTATGACATAATATATTCTTATTTTGACCATATATGTAACTACCCTATAAGATTAGGCAAACAAAATTTACTTTTAAAAGAATACTCATTGTGCTCTATAATCTCTCTCTAGAGGCATTATTGTACATCCCTTCATTATTGACCACAACAGGAAGATGACAATGGTTTCATGCGATTCTATTTTGTATTAAACCTGGATTTGTAACGATCTTGTATAACCTTTAGAGAAATAAAATAAAAATTGACTAAAAAATTGTGACAAAATGGTACACGGATTTTGGCAGATTAGCCGTTAAATGCCGCCTCGGTTTAAAACGGGGACTCAACAAAATACATGAAATTTTTTTCTTCGGTTCATCTTTGAAATTTTGGAAGAGTTCTGCTGTGCCGTCGTAGAGTGTCTCTCTTTTAGAAAGAATCTGTTTAAATTACAACTCATTTTATTTAGAAATTCTCGAAAACAGTTAAAAGGTTTTGAAAATGAAGCACGCAAGCCTGGCAAAGTTTGTTATTCTCCTCCTGACGACCTGTGTCTTTCCTAATCCTAGCAATTCTCTGTATTTCCACATGAGGGGAACAGACCGCAAGTGCTTCATTGAAGATGTTCCTCATGATACCACCGTAATTGGTAAGGTTTTTATCATCCAAGGTTAAGGTCCGAATAGGATGACTGGATTCCACTTTGGTGGATGGCTTCACTCCAAAAATAGCCACAATGTCATGATTTATTGGTGGTTTTAGGAAAGTACCAGCTGGAGTTATGGGATGAGACAACCTCCGACTTTTCTTCCTCCTACACCAAAGCCGTTGGTCTCCATGTCGAAGTCAAGGACCCCCTCCAAGAGCTGGTTTTATCGAAAGTGTACATGACGGCAGGTCGCTTTACGTTCACTTCCCACGCTTCCGGCGAATATTCCGTCTGTTTGGCCGTGAACCACACTCTCGAGGAACCCGACAACAGGGGCTGGGGGTCCCGCCTCTACTCTGGAGGCTATCCTGACAATAGTCCTGTTCGAATTCACATTGATATACGAAATGGGGGACAGGCGATCGACTACGACTTGGTGAGCCGAATGGAAAAATTAACTGCGATCCAACTCCGAATCCGGAAGCTGCTTGACCTCACGGACCAGATCTCGCAAGCCCAAGATTACCAGCGGACTCGTGAAAGTCGATTCCGTCAAACCAGTGAGAGCACCAGCAGTCGAGTGTTTTGGTACGCTGTCCTTCAAACGGCCGTCTTTTTCGGCTCTGCCTATTATCAGGTCTTGAGTTTGAAGTCTTTCTTTGTCGCCAAAAAGCTGGTGTAAACTCAGTCAGGAATTATTACATATCGCTTTATCATTCTTGTATCTCTCCTAAACTGTTTTTCTTTTCACATTAATAAAGGTAGTATGTAGTTTAGTTTCTGTTGTCTATAGTAGTGATGTACAACTTTAATTAGATCGTTCCTGACGGTTAATCTCCTCAGCAAAATGTCTGGAAAAATCTGTCAAACTTTGAACATTAAATAGGTAATAAAGATTCTGGAAACTGTTTTCACTTATCAGTACTTAGAATCCAACTTTATCATCGTTAATTATCATTGTCGCGTCATTTACAATTAGGCTGTAGGCAACTGATGCATTAAAAACGTCAATCTAGTCATCATTTACAATCGCGTGAAATCACACATTTCAGGATTCATGTGCGTGCGTAAACAAAGGCCAGAAAATTGGTTTTTTATGTGAGACTTGAGTCAGTGAGTGTGTGCATTTGCGCTAGAATTCGGATGATGCAACTTTGCCGTAGTTTTTGCATGGTGCCGGACTGGTAAACCACACACAGAGTCTGTCATAATACATTTCATTGTATTTTTTACACACCTGAGTTTTTTTCTCGGGATCCGACGTCTGCATTGTTGTCTGACGTAATTCATTATTAGTTTTGCTTCAAAAAGGGCATCATGAGAGTTGGGAATGGTTATCTTCGGTGTATTTATTTCGAACAGTAGTAAACTCTTAGTTAACAGATCGAAATTGTTATTAAAGGTTGTACCGCTACCGCAGACCTTCACTCGTGCATTCTGTGTGAACAGCTGTCAAAGGTTAAGTCAACAAGGTGGTTACATTGTAGGGCAAAGTCAGCAATTATCTTGGAGTTCCAGGTGGTCATCGTTGAGGAAAGGAGTGTCTGTATTGTTGAGAAGAAGTGAATCCGTATGTTATGAATACAACCGCTTTTTAATTGTTTTTGTTAAAGTTTACTGTTTGCTTATGTGTTGTTTATGATTGATAATTGTTTTCTTTTAAATTGACAGACAGTTGCTGCGCAAGAAGACGACAGTGATCTCTATATAACTAGTACAAAGTTACACAAGGCTCCCAAGACAAAGAGGAGAATGCCTGACACCTCCCAGAAGAAGCGGTCGGAGCTCCAGCCTCCACCAAAGTTCATTGCGGATCGTGAGGAGTTGTGGAAAAAGTTTCAAAAAGAGTGTGAAGAGCGTTTTAGGTATGCAAATATACAATTTAATTATTCATGAAAGGTTTACGATTCTACATAGATGTTTGTTGGCTTTGACTGATTTTTTGTATTATTTTATTATTTCAGTGGTTGGAGATAAAGAGAAGGCAGCTGGCACTGTGAACGTTCGTACTCGCGATAACAAGGTCCTCGGCGAGAGATCAATTGACCAACTGATCAAGCGATGTAATGAGCTCACCGAAAAGAAAATATTGAACAGTGAAGAATCATTCGAATAAACGTTAATACTTTCAAATTTATTAGCACATTAGCCTACAATTTCCTACACATTTTGGGTATTAAGTTAAGAGAGTGATGCTATGCATGAGAAAGTTTGTTGGAAGAGTTAATGTTTGTTTAAAAGTTTGCTTTTTAAAAAATGAAAAACAATACATAGTAAATTATTGCTTAGCCTATGTATGTTATACATACTTATTGCAATTTGTGGAATGATACACCAAACTGGGAATTAAAAATAAAATTACATATATTATGTACATTCTTGTGAAAGTTATTTGTGAATGTGCGAGATTATTGTTGACATGCAGAGCACAACCGACTTTTGTAAGTTAGATGAAACAACTCATCAGCCATTTTCATTACCTCTTTCGAACCTTCACAAACCCTGAGAATTTCGCTTGGAATTTGTGAGTATCCCCAATACGCTCCCGCAATTGCTCCAGCCATGGACGCTAATGTGTCCGTTTCACCTCCCAGTGAAATGGCGTGGAAAATACAGCGCAGTATGGGACTCTTGATTGGTGTTGTCATTTCCGGCAGCATGTCATACTTGTTCGCAAACAGGAAGGAGTACAAGGCAGTCGGAACAGAGTCGATGGACTTGAACCCACTCCCCAGTCTCTCAATCACTTCTATTCTCGTTGGAGGCTGAGATCTTGCAAGGAACTCCAAAATCGTCCGAAGCTTATCACAATACCGGGGTTCTGCTGGTCTCAAAAACTCTTTCCCACTGCTAGTTGTGCTAATTTAAATAACAAATTCAATTATTTAAAAATTTATTAAACAATTAATTAATATTAAGACATTAATTTGAACCTTTGTTGTACGAGATGCTTCAAATTTTCAAAGAGACTTGAGCCCCTCCCCTCAATCGCATTCATCTTTTCGAGTATCTGCTCGCAAAAGAATTTTGGCTGCTGTTCCACCTGCACCCTAGTGCTCGGCAACTCCAGCCGTATTGCATGATTGGATTGGCGTCGTCTCATGAGTAACGGGGACCCACTGCTGTGTCTCATGGACGGAATATTTGTGCTTTCACGACCTCCACCGCACGTGCTGCAGGAGTAAGCATCCTGTGGCAAATCCCAGTTGAAGGCTGCGTGGACTGCCAACGCTTGCAACACACTCCCGTGAATGCTGGCCTTGTGAGCGTTAGTGAGCTTCGATTGCTTGGATGCGCAGTCAATCACTATCTGCTGCTCCTGAGGATCCCAGTAGAACAAGGCCATGGGGCTGACCCGACTCGCCGACTCATTCCCTTGCGCTCCGATCCCATTTGAGTATTTCTTTGCAGGCCCGTACGGCTCCCCGTACCCATTCTCCCTTAGCTGGACGAGGATGTCTCGAATGTAGCCCCCAAATTTGCGATTCATGTTGAGAAAGTAGTCCTCGGTCAACTGCTGCGACATGTGTCGCGCGTCAAAGCCTTTGCACTTTATCATCGAGTAGAGGACCGACTTTGTCATCACCGTGTCATCCGAGTAGCGTTCAATAGGTCTGGAGGAGGAACCTCTCCTCGACATGTCGACAAATGGCGTCGTCCCACTCTCCATCGCTGAGTTTCGCCTCAGAAAGGGATTCCCTTCATGTGGCTTCAATTGCATAGGGACATCCTCAGGATCCATGTCTGACGTGACGAGATTTGCGTAGCTCTGCCTCTTCGTTTCCAAAATCTCCCTGATCCGCTTTGCCCCCAAGTCTGAGTCAATCCCGTGCAAATCCATGAGCTTCTCGTCCTCACTCAAATTCGTCAGTGAATGATACAGATCCTCTAAGAGCGTGTAGGACACGGAATAGTCGCGCTCAAACAGGGTTCCTATGCAGTCCCCTACAAGAGAACCAAGGAGGCAGCCTCGGAACTTGTCTCTCAACCTCGCAGACGTTGTCCCACATCCCCCCGATTCTCGTTTTGTTCCATTGCCTGACTCCTCCATTTTCCCCCCGGTCGACTCCTGGTGACTATGGTCAATTAGCAGGTTCCTCGAGGACTGGTTACGCTCCATTGTTGATGGCTCACTACGGAACGTTACGACGTAGCTTTGTTTCTTCATCATGCTCGACCTCCAGCAGACGCGTTGTCTATGGCAGAATGCATGTTTTCCTTTGAGAACGATATTTCACTCTCACTCACCACGACGGAGCGTATCAAAATGAAGTAACAGTCATTTGAGTAAGAGTAAACTGTGAAAATGGCTTGGCATGAAAAATGAAGTGCGCTTCGCTTTTCGCATGGACGTGTGAACATTGAGCCGAAAAAATATAGTTTTTGGTCTATAGATTGCGAAGTAAGAAAGGATATATGATACTATATTTCGTAAGCGTATCAACTTTTCTTGTTAATTTTTCTTTATCCGTTGCGTTACATTATTTAGTGTGCATTTTGTAGTAATCATGCTCAAGCCACAAAAAATATATTAATGCATGGACACGAACCGCATAAACTATCATGCCTTTTCAACTCTGAACATATATATAAGTATATTGTGGAAATATATTATTCTCTTATTAAACAGTGGCCGTGAGTGAGTGGTCTACTATGAGGATTATTGTAGGTATTTATGAATTGTGTATGAACATATGCCACACACCGAAAAAGCCGGAGTTTTAATGCGTTTTTTACAATTACATATTGATAGCGCAGTAAAATAGGATGACGATCAGAATTCATATTATCTCTCTTGGCTCACATACACACGATGTAGTGAGAGAAGAAAATAGCCAATTTGTCACGCTCTTTCTTCAAGTGGAATAGTTGATTAACAATAAAAAGTTTTAGTGATTTTTGCTTATACGTGCACACACGTCATATATTATAGTCATCATAATGTCGTAGTATTATGATAGCAATTTAATTTTCTCTCGACTGGCAAAACCACAAAACGGAACTTCTCATTGGACATATTTTTTGTACGTTGACAAAGAGTGTGTATGAATCTACGACGTACTCAGAATGCATATTCATAATATATATAAATATAAAGTATATGAGTATGTTTTAGCCGGTTTTAGCAGCGAGTGTGTACATTATGAGTACTGCGACTTGACGATTTCTGTGGCCAGTTTTGGTGTTCGTAGAACTTCCTTTTCGACCAAAAAACCACAAAAAATCAACATGATGACGCAAATAGATTCCTCGGGAAAGGTCTCCTGACATTTTTCACAGCTTCAATATTATAACATTGTTTTTTAAAACTAAACTTCAACATACATGCACGCAATTCTTTTCAATCATCAATTGCAATACATTTTTGAATTGCTTATTAAACAAAAATGTATTATGCTGTTGAAAATACCAGGTAATATTACAAATGGTTCCCACTATTTTACGTTAATCACAACCACGCAACTTTGAGTACTTATGCTCAAATGCCCTCATTGAACTCGAGATGCGAGTTTTCTCAAGTGCAAATGACTTACAGCAATATCGCCACACACGCACACGGTCCCAGTTTTAGGGTGCTTTTCAATTGATGTTTGATCTTTGATACGGATCTCCCACTCGACCTATAAATAATAAATAATATGCGGATTTGCTACTGTTGTTGACTGCTTGTTCATTGATGGATGCAGATTTCAGTCTTCGTGTTTCATCATACACTAAAAATCTTTGGTAATTATCAATTTACACATACATGTACCATAGTCTCGTAGCATTTTTTGCATGAGAGCCGCTTTCATCATCAATTTAATGACTTTTAGTATGGACTTTGACGATAATTTGCTTTTGAAAGTTTAAAGCGCCCATTTCACGGTCCTTTTCCATTGTCTCCTGCCTCGGGTGCCTGAATGATGCGAGATGCATATTTGCGTACACATATATATATTTCTACGACTATTATAGTAGTAATCCATGAAATTGTGTGTGGAAACTCGCTGAAAATTATGGGAAAACGTGACTCAAGGATTTAAATGAAAAAAACTAATGGACACACGTCGTCGTGACGTAAGAGTTAGTTTGATAAATGGAAAACATGGGTTGATTACTTAAGCCTGTATGCACCCCGATGCGGGTATATACAAAAAATAATATAATATTACCTACATATACATACTTGCGTGTGAGTGAAACATGATCATCAACATAATATGTTATATCGACCAAAAATTTCATTCATTATCACCTAAAAAAGTTGAAGCTTGCATCATCGTTTAGCTATAAGAGAGAGACATGATGAATGTAGGTATCCATCCAGGTAGTGTAAAAAAATAACAAAACGCTGAAATAAAGTACAAATATACATTCACGCAATCGTTTTCATAATTTTGTGGAGATGTTTGCAGCGGAATAAAATGTGGCCATGTACAGATAGACTCCTGTCAATTCCTCTCTCCCTTCCTTCCTTTCGATGCGATTCAGAGTAACCTTGGCTTAAATTTCGAGTTCACGTCATACACGTAAAGCGGAATGCAATGCAGATCTAGGGTGAGAGACTTTCTATAATGTATAAGTTATGCAGTGTAACCATCATGCATTTCATATGTAAGAAAGTTTAGGGTTGAAAAATAAAAATGCTACCGTTTTTTTATTTCTTATGTACGCAGTACTTCCACTTCCGTAGCATCAGTTTGATTGCAGCTTGTTTTCTATTGGTTGGAAAACGGTGAAAATCAGAACAAACTCTCACGAGGAATCTCCACGAGAAGCATGATAATTATATAATTCTCTCGTCGAAAAGTACAAAGAATGAGAAAAGGGAAAAGTTTGGTCAAAAATTGACTTCCATATCATCATCCCAATTCCCAAGTAAAGCCGCTCATTTTTCTAGTTCACAATAATGGTAGAGAGTTAGAAAAAAAGAAGGACTACATCGTAAAGAGAACCACAAAAATGTGGAAAAGGCTCTCGCATATTTTTCCTACCTCTATCTCTCTCTTTCTTATTATTCTTGTCATTCGCTGACAAACATCATTTCACATTCATGGCCACACTTGAAGCATACATGTCAAATCAAACGAAATCTGCTGGGTAATCGAATCTTGCACAATTTTTCTGTATATATATCTCGTTGCATTGTGACCGGACTTTTGACTAGGGAAAGGGGTTTTTAGTTTTAACTTTCTTCCTCTGTAATTTTCGATACCCCAAAGAGAGAGGAAAGTTTTTTTATGGAGTAACTTCTTGTATGGAACGAGGGGAAGATGGGGAGTAACCCTTTCTTTGTCTTTCGTTTGCGTTCCTCTTTCTCTCTGATGCGATTACCTGAATAAATCCATCATGATCATGGTGATTGTTGAAACGAGGTAACTAACCGTACTATTAGCATAAAGTATTAGGAATGATTACATACAAGAGATCACAAAAAATCACGGGGTTGCTGTGTACACCCTCTTCAAACCCCGATGTATAAATAGGCAGATTGTACTGTATGTTCACGTTTTTATTTTTGGTTTCTCTGTTCCACTGCTACTCACTTACGTTCTAAATTACAAATTGCTAATTTTGGAGATGATCGTGTGAGCAAAAAGATAAGCATCTCCAGGCCATCTTGCTGAAATGTAGTTCTCGTCCTCACAGACGTAGGCATATTTTTTGTCGAGACTTCCCAGCAGGTTGGTTGTGCCACATTGAAACTGTGTTTTCGGATGCTCCATAGCCTGGCAAATCTCATCTTCCACGTAGATATCATAGGTTCGGTAGTAGCGACCTAGTTTCCACGCGGTGAGGAAATACGCACTCCTTTCCATGTATTTCGGGAGGCACGTCGACTTCCGGTGGAACAACAAGGATTTCCCTGTTGACGGGTCTGTCGTCCTGGCCAGCACAACGGTCCCGTGGCAAATGGCTCCAAGTACTTTCGACTTGTTTGACATGAAGGGTATCAGCTTTTCGCGAATTGTGGTGTCCTCCAAGTACTGCCTCATGCCTTTGATTTAGAAACAATGTTTTACTAGAGTTCAGTCAGAACCGATTCAGTAATTTGACAAACGTTAAGCAAAAAAATGCCAAATTTTTACCTTGAGCATGACCTCCAGGAAGTATTAAAGCGTCATACTCCATGAAATCCGTATCCGAGTATTTCTTGGGACTGAGAAACTCCTTTGATTGTATCATCTCATTGTAAAAATCTTTCGCGTCTTTAGCTGCTCCCAGTTGTCCAAAAATCACACCAGTAAGGAGTAAAGGGTCACACTCACCGGGCAAACCGTGCCCAGTGCAAAAGTCTACTTGAGCTCCTGCATTCGTCAAAATTCTCCAAGGCACGGAGGTTTCTGTCACGTCAAAATCCTTGTTTGGAAGCACGACTAGCACTCGCTTCCCATTCACCTTGATTTCATTCGATTTAAGGTCTGACATGACTACTTCTGAGTAATTAATTTAGTCACTGGGGTTTAAAAAACCTGTGGAAAATGGAATTTGTTCGTTTCTTTTGGAATGCAACCTTAAAATGGTGTATTCTATGAGTGTCTTGCAGACTAGTGTGGTGTAACAATAACAAACTTGTAGTTTTAGCCACCTGTCTCAAATAATGCCTAAGGCGAGCTTCAAGGTCTTCAAAGACGAGCCAGTCAGAGCAAATCAAGCAACCTGAGCTTTTACTTGTCTCTTTTACAGTTTTACTTTTGGGCTGATAAGAGATAATATTGATAACAAAATACAGCATAATACGCGATGTAACATCTACTACCAGATAGTTTGATTTAATTGCTTCGAGATCGATATATACTTGATGTGATAAATAATAGTGTGCAATATGTACTTGCACTTTGTACTGATCGTCATATAGTCGCAATTATAACAAAAAATACACTCAAATACGTAGCATTGCTCAGTGAGAACAAAGTCAAATTGTAATAACATACATGTAAACCATGTCAGGGGAGGTTAATGCATGAAGTATTCATGCGTGGGAAAGGGTATTGAGTCATACGTAGCAAAGATGAATTGAACCATAAAGTTTACAGAACTAACATTAAAACAGAGATAGGTGAATATTATATCATTCAGTCAAGTTATTTGCCTGCCACAATGCAAGCACCTAGTAATAATCCACCAGACAGTATGAACGTTGCAATTATGGTACGATCCTTTAAAAGGTTGAGGAATGCCGTTAAGATTTGCGACATAATGGAAAACGAAGACCCGGCCACTTCAGCTTTCAGTTCATCCGTTCTCTGCTTCAGCGCCTTAATTGTTTCCTTCAGGCCCTGAATTTCCTGCCCTTTTAGTACCAGTTCGGATTCCAGCTTGAATTTCATATTCAAAGCCTCCTTTTCCACCTTTGTGAGCATTACCTTGAGCTCCTCATGTTTCGAGTGGCAGGTCTTGAGGGATTTCTGGCACTCCCGAGTCTCTTCGTAGCGCTGGTGGACGAGCGTTTCTCGGAAGCGTTCACTCTGTGATTGAGACTTTTCGTAGGAGGAGTGTTGAGCTTGAATCTGCTTTTCTTTCAGCTGAAATATTTCCATGTCGTGCCGGTGCGTTTGGGAACTGTACCATGTGAGCAGGGCAAAGGCCGTGACGAAGCTGATGATTGACGCGAGAATAATGTAGCGACTCACGGTGTCCAGAGATCGGTGGTAATGCTGAATCAAGGACTGAATTCCCACATTCCCTTTGTTGGAACCCTGATCCTGTTATAGATTGAAAACGAATTTTTTAAAGAAATGCTATATGAGATAGTACGGATCATAGCGAATTTGCGTGCTGATTTAGAATAGGGAACTAACCGGTGGGTTGTTATTGTTATGCGTTCGAGAATCGTTAGTTTCAGTGAACGTCATTCCAGAATCTTCCGATCTGGTGTTAGCATAAGAATGTATGTGCGTATTCTCCTCCATCTCCGCATGTTCGACGTCACCAGCAGTTCCTCCGTTGAAATCGGGCGCTTCGTCCACCATTTCATTGTGATCTTCCAAAGTCGCATTTTTGTGACGAGAATGTGGTCCTTGTACTTCCAGTTCGCTAATATGTGGTTCTCCGGCCGGTAAAGGTAGACTTGCTATTATTCCTTTAATTTGACCACAGTTGGCTTTCAAATCTTTATGCAAAGAAAAAAGTCCCATAAATTTCTCGTCAAATACAAATATCGCCGCAGTGTACAAATGTACGTATATGCATTTTATGTATTTTCATGGTGAGTACTTCCAGCACTTACGCTCTAAATTATGTTTTTGTTTTTCCAACACTACATCAAGCATTGTTATTATGTCTGCATCGTTAACTTCAAAAGCGTTTCCAACTGGTGGTAATATTTTATCCGGTCCTGTTAGCGTTTTTGCCAAGGTCTATACGAAACAAAATTAGCAAAATAACATAGGTGAAAGGCAACAGTTATGCTTCCTCAAGATCCTTGAACACTGAGAAATGAAAAATATTCACCTCAAACTCAAATGAATTCAGATCGGATGATTTGCACAAAACAATGACTGAGCCATCGTCATCATCGTCTTCCATGGCGTCTTCGAGTAAATTGGCGTTTCCCATTTCGACTTTGTACGACATTTTGTTCAGTGTTCTCTTTTCTAGAAATATTTCACACAAAACTGTATAGTATGTATTTACCTATATTAAAACCTGGAAATTTTTTGTTACTGCTTTCCTAATTCTAGGTAAAATACATGTAAATAGTACTCTGTGACAACTGCCAATACCCTATTCCAGAAATATGTCAAGTATAATGGAATCGAGTGAACAATGTTGTACATACTTTACACCTTCTCCAAGCAGACTGACGGGTTTTGTATTTACATTATTCCAAGAAAACGTTTAGTTTTCCACATTTACAGGATTCGGCTTGTGCCTGATTGTTTACATGAACCTATTGCATTCATTTGATGTTATCTTTGTGATCCAAATTCACAACGTGAGCATGAAAGAAGTGTGCTGCAGGTAATACTTTCTCCATTATCGTTCATGTTGCATTTACAATGCATGTAATCCGTGCTACATTTGTGTGTGTGCAATATTTTAAGCTTCAGTCATGTCATACTGTCACCAAACTTCAGTAATCGAAAAGATACAGTGTGTTGACAGTTTATAGTCCCGCTTCATTTACAAGGAGTACTACACCCAACCATTATAATTTTTCCTTTCCTTTATATCTCATGTTGTGCTTCACGCTACTGTGATAACACTTGAACCAACAAGAAGTATCCCTAGAGTTTAGTGGTAAGCAAAGACACACATATCTTTACATGTGGTTGAATATGAAGTGGTCACTTTTCAATTTTAAGCTGTCATTCTTTCTTGCCTGAGGAAGGAGGTGGTAAAGGGGCTTCCTATATGTATATTATACTTTTTGTTTATTTTTAGCTTGATTTTGACTGGTAAGCACTAGCATAGTATGTGGGATTGAGCATTACATTAGTTGAACACTTCAAAAACTTCATTTGCATTAAAACGTCTAAAAACAATATACTGCTTGATGTTGTTGAATACGATGTTGATAAATACGAAGCGTGGTGTTTCTAGTAAAAGAAAATTTTTCTCATAATAAACTGGTATTTTCCGCTGCAGATGTTTTTTAACTTAGGTTCAAACGCCAGTTATTTCTGGAATGAAAATGACCCGGAACACTTTCATTTTTATTTCTTTTCGTACCAATAAATCCCATTTTACCGCATAATTTTTTGAATTGTATGCCCAAATGTCTTTCTCCAACTAACAGTAGAATTGTAAACTTACATCCTTCATTCATTTATTATGGTCGTTTCCGGCTACACTGGAAAATTGGCATAAATTCAAACCCCAATAAAATGACTCATTTGTTTGGGAGGATTATCTGTGTGCACACGTTGGGAAAGATAATAATACGAGAGAGATTCCGTTCCGTCACTTCACAACATTGCTGCCAGGCTTGATATCAATGTTTCATTTGGATTTGATGTCATCCCCCTCCGTTTTCCGCGTAATCTGCGTCCAACAAACGAATATAGCTTTACTCTCAAATTGTTTGCAGTACTTCGTACTTGCTATACTTGTTAGCACGATATGTTAGCAAAATATTTGTAATCATGACATGCGGTGGCTTGCATATTCCGCTGCAAACGCTGTCAACATGTATAAAATGATGTCATTCCCACTTGGACGCGAGATTTCTTAATCTTTATCAAACAATGCAATGCTATGGAATATGTCATTTCAAACTCCGTTTTTTCCGTATTCCGTATGGATAGATGTTAACGAGGTGTCAATTAAGGTGCAAACTAATGAGGACATTCAGAAATACCTGTGATCTTTTTATGGTCACATCAATGCTAGCAGACTCACTATCGGAGAGTTTAGTTATCTAGAATTATACCACAATAATATACTCTGCTTCATTCAGAGGGAACCTTTGTTTGGAAGATGCAATGCCGCACATCGTGACGTGGTGACGACGAAATCATGGGAAATCCTGGGTTTGGTCGGGTATTTATGTATATAATGTGTGTGGTTACTCTCAACTCGGTTTCATTTGAAAGGTGGAAGTCATCGAGGCGTTATACACACATGTCAACTTCAGCTGGTATCATTGCGATTCTCGATCTCCCGTTCATTTCACAATGAATTCAAAGAACGTTTTACTTGTCATTGTTGTGCTGCTCGCGGTAGACTTGTTACTAGTAAACGCGGCAGATCCTAACCGTCAACGGCGTCATCACCGACGACACCGCCAAAAACAATCACGGGAAAATTCGCGAGAGAGTTCGAGAGAGAGCTCGGCGGAGAACTCGAGGGAAAGTTCCCGTGAATTTGTACCGGCGTTCCGGGCGGCAAATGTCTCAATTACACCGTCCTCAGAACTGGAGTCAAGTGAAACGTCGCCAAACGGGTCGAGCATGGAGAAACGAGTTGAACATTTGGAGCAATATATGGTACAGATTATAAAGGGTTTTCCCCAGTTGAGGTCAAAGGAAGGCATTGGATAATTTATACTTTTTCTATTCTTGTAGCGATATTTGTGCCTGGAGGACGAAGAGGATATTGACAGGAGAATTAAGGTGCTCGATGTGAAATGCATTTGTCCTAAAATGGAGGCCCCGGTTTGTGGGTCAGACAATGTCACATACTACAATCGCTGTTTCCTCCATTGTCGAGCACAGCAAGCAAAACTGAATTTCCACCGTAAGTCACAACAGTCTCTTATTTGTAGTACATTCAAACTAACTAGCGTGCTAGTGGAAAGGAATGTGTAAAGAAGTTGTTTTATATTTATTGTAGGGTATAGAATAACGCTCAAGAAATTTGGACCGTGCTAAACCCGAAATATCTGCTGAAAAGTATCGTCCCACCACTTATCAACACACTATAAAAGGCTTCAGCAGCATTCAAGTGAGTTCTTAAGTAAAGAAGTGCACTTTGTGATAATATTTAGTACTATTGGAAGACCACTGGTTAAACTGGTCATTATGATGATCTCATTTGTTTAAAGTTAACACAATTAAGTCATTAGTCATGTAAACTGTGTGATATAATATCCAAAGGAGAAATAAATTATACTTCGCCACATACTTCAGTTGAGAGTTCAATGGCACGGCTTATCAGGTCGCCGTAAGTCAGTCTTGGACATTGGTCAAGCTTGAGTATAAGTAAACAACCAATAATTTCCGTAAGATTTTCCATCTCTCCTCCACACATCCATTACTGTGGATGATTTTGCTTATTTTCTTTTGCAAGTCTACAACTTGCTCTCACCTCTGACACTAATAACTAATATCGCGGGTGTAACTGCAATACCTGTCAACTCATTTTTTGACCGTTGTGGTTTTGCCATATATTTTAAATGGAAAAACCCAACGGTCAAAAAATGAGTTGACAAGTATTGCAGTTACACCCACGATATGCTTCTCCTTCATGTTTTGATGATTCTTCTAATTGATGGGCAGAGTATTATGAAGTTGTTTATACGATCACTAAAAAGCAAACCGACAGGAATTCTCCATGATACGCCGGCCAAAGTACATACAAGGCGTGACTCATCACAAAACTGCGTGCACTTTAGTTTTGAAATACTTGTGAGAAACAGTCATTACCGGCTAGTACTCTCTCAAGGTTTTAGCCGGAATTTTAAAAGCGTTATTATATCAGTGAGAATTACATTTAAAATGACGGCGGTGCTACTTAAGCAGTTTGCTTTGTTCTCCGTTACTGTGTGGTTCTTGGTACAAAATGCTCAATGCGAATCACAAGTGCTCATTTCATCTACGGAGAGCCCACCACCGCAACAGGCGACCAGCAGTAATGCTTTCCCAGTAATACCGACATCATCTTCCTCTTCAGAAGATCAGTTAACACCTTTGCTCATAAACAGCAGCCCAAGCTATGTTTCAACATGCGTCAATTGCCTACCAACTCTGTGCACTCTGTCAAAGGTAAATCCTTTCCGATTTAGCGATGACTCACTATGTATATATGCATACCTACAAAGCGATGCTGGATTTATTGTCAAGATAGGTTTCTTACCTCAAAACAACGATCCACTACAACTGGAGAGTGGACGGACTTCCAGAGTACATTGCCTACCTGGAAAAATTCCAAACCCCATTTGAGATGAGTAACGATGTCCGATTCAATGCGACTCCTCCAAATGATGGCGACTGGACATTCAGCTTTTCCCGGCAGGACCACACTCCCCTCGAGCTTAGAGTCACGTACAGGCTTATGTCAGCAACAAGATCGTCTCCCAAACTCGCTTTTGACCTCGGTCTCACCACCATTCTGGAGGATGAGTCGGTAACTCTGCCCTCGCAAATCTCTTCGCAGGCTACACTCACAGGTCTCGGACCTCACTCGTCAAGGGCCGAGAGGAGCCGTCCGATTCGAAATAATATGAGCTACTCATGGGCATACGTGTTCATATGGTCAGACATCCAGTCAAAACTGATGACTCTCATTGAGACAGCAGGTCTGCTAGAGAGCCAGACGTCGGTGGAGTTCAAGTTTACGATTTCGTCGTATCAAGAAAAAACACCTTCCACTAATGCTCTCGAAAACTGTCAAAATTGGAACGATGGTCAACGTCCCGGCTCCGTCTCCCACCACACCCATCGTCATCATCATCATGGTCAGCACTTTCAACATGCTAACGGTGGAACTTTCGAGCTCCACCCTGTGCACAATTTCACATGGCCCCCTTTCCTCCACAACATGTACACCATAATGAAGGATGACAAGTACACCGACTTAACAATCAAGAGTGGAGACGATGAGTTCCAGATTCACAGAGTGATCGCTGCATGTAATTAACCATTTCTTTGGAGCATTCGCAAACCAATCTCGGCTATTTGTAACTCTCCGAAATTTGTTCTTATACTCTCTACTTTTATTGAAGATAGCAGCCCGGTTCTCGCCACAATGATTTTCAATAGGACATACGACAAATCCGAGAGCCTAATTGACTTTGGTGAAGACATTGGCTCCGACGTTGTGGAGGAGTTGATTCGGTACATGTACACAGGAAAAGTGGAGGACATTGAGGAGATTGCGGATCGACTTCTCGTCGCTGCCACAACCTATGGATTCCCTTTGCTGAAGAAGCAATGTGAATCCGCTCTCATCAAACAAGTCAAGACGGATAATGCATTTAGTATGTACGCACTTGGCGCTGAGGTTGGATCCATGCGACTCAAGAGACGGGCTTTTAACGTGATGAAAGAGTGAGATAGAAAAAAGAGTTGTATTTTTACTGGGGAATTTTCCTGTAAAATATGTGTCATTGCAAGTTGTTTGATGTTTCCTTTTTAAGTACGCTTCCTCATTTTTATATTGCCGTAATTTCAGGAACAAGTCGAAGATTGTGGCCCAATCGGAAGAGTTCCGGAAGCTCAGCGTTCACCATCCGGATGTCATGTACGAGCTGTTTCTTTCCTGAAAATGCGCAAAAGTAAATTGAGCAGCGAAAACTATGTAATAATAATCAAGCAATAAATCTGTAAAACCACCAACACAAAATTCTAAATAATTTATTCAGCCACTTATTTTTCCTGTACATCTCATAACCGTCAGCAAAACATGGTTAATGAGCGAACATTATGTTGTCTGTAATGTAATATTTTACACGCTCAAATAGCAAATCACGATAATCATCCTGCGGCGTAAGGTACGTTTTGTGAACTGGTTCAATAACTTACTTTCATTTTTAATCATTTGCTAGTTTGAATAAATTACGCACAATTTCATTAAGAAAGTATCCATACCCCCAAGTTTGTAATTTGTTGTGATTGAAAAGCCGTCAAAGAGAGGAGTCGTCCCTTCACTCTTGTGGATTATTCAACCTCCTCTAAACCATTTGGAAACTCACAATTCATCTAATAATCACTCTAAAAACATACTTCTTGTCACTTATAGTAGTAGTTGTAAAACACGACAAAAAAGTAAAATATCTACAATGAAATGGTGTGTGCTCAGAGCGAATGCTTGCCGTCACAATAACAATCACCGTTTTCTCTCAAATTTGAGCCAACAGGTTTTGCTACCCTTACACATTTATGTACAAGAGTGCAAACGTGCATTTTGTTGGATTTCAATGATTGAAGGTGTTGATAAGTACCTATTCATGTTCATTTTGGACTGTATGACAAGTGCTCTTTAAAAACCTGTTAAAATCATGACGAATTAGAGTTTCATGGCTCAGTTCATGTTTTCATTACGGCGCGTGTGTCAGTGGCAAGTTCGCTCATGTAATTTGTCTCATTCGATTACAAGATTTGCTTCATTGAGATATTTTTTCATTCTTAACGAAATGGTCAGAGTTTGTGAGAAAGTGGCGTTGGTGGTGGTGGGTGCATGTCTCATAGTTGTCTGGAGTCCGGTAACAGCATCTCCATACGATTTGGGAATTGGAAGACCTCATCTTACCTTGTACGACCACGAAAATCATAGAGGTGAGTCTCATTTTATTAAGGGAAAGTACACAATCTTAAAAAGCTCTGTCTGAATGTTTATATCGGATCTTTCCCAGGCGAAAGATATTATCAGGATGTTGGACCCAAATGTTATAACCTTCCGAAGGTTTTCGACAATCGGGCATCCTCTCTAGACACACATCACGGGTGCGTCAGAGTTTGTACCCAGAGGGACTGCACAGGTTGCTACAACATGCGACCTGGAACGAGAGGACATTTCGCCCTCAAGGAAATCCATCTCAACGACAATGTCTCGTCGTTTACTCAATGTTTCTAGTGATATAGCTTACACTTATTTTGTTAGTATTGAATTTTGTTAGTTTGTTAGAATTTGTTAATGCAAGGAAATGTACATTTACATATAATCCGATTTTCTTGTTTGTGATCCATTTATGTTTGGACAAATTCATTTCTCGTGCTAAGAAGCATTTTTCAAGGGCAGAACAGTTGTAACTGTGATACCGGTTGGTGTTCTGATGCGAATGAACACAAACGTTGTGTGCTCCTGCAGTACGGAGACACGTGAAATACAAACCCGAGCTTTGCCAGAGGTGACATGTTTTTGACAAAGTAAAACTAAAATGCAGATTGCAAAGTACGAATGCAGTTAACATATCGAAATCTTTCATCTTTTTCTTCATATCGCGTCATCTGCAATATTGATTCAATGTCGTCAGGACGCAAGATGTCTTCATATAAATAAAGACTCAACATGCATAAATTGTAGTTGAACCATTTTGCACGGTCAAAATGACTCATTTGCTGTCACGCACAAGTCTCGTGCAGACATTTGTCCTCCACAGCCATATCCTTCTCGTCATAGAGCCTTCTGCGGCACGGTTTCGGTCTCCCTTCTTGTGCTCCCTCACTCCAAAAAATGACTATTACGGATCCGAGATTTTCTCCAGATTTTCATCACACACTTCACCTCCTCCTGCACTCCAGCTCAACTCATCGTGCTCAAAATCGTGTTTTCTATGCAAAGGCAGCATGTCAGC
The DNA here is from genome assembly GCA_027743745.1 of Alloscopus bannaensis. Lineage (NCBI taxonomy): Eukaryota > Metazoa > Arthropoda > Collembola > Entomobryomorpha > Entomobryidae > Alloscopus > Alloscopus bannaensis. The sequence continues at coordinate 15,791 of JAHZMW010002248.1, read as the reverse complement.
ATTCCTGAGTTATGTCAAGACATCTTACAACAACGCAACCTATTTACTTAAAACAAAGATATTCTCCATTCCCCTCCGTCCCCTTTGGTATGACACGGCTCTCTTCACGCAGTCGACAAATCGACAAGATGCGCGTAATTATTTGAATTACTCAAGCCTCCTCATAAAATAATTAAAATAGATGGACCACATTATTGCTCTCATCCCAGTTTTCAAGAGTTGCAGTAACAACTGACAAACACACGGAAGACGGCACGAACACAAACTCTCCGACTCTTTCCTACTGCACACCAGACCTGCAGTTATATTCCTGGAGCTATACACATGTAAATGCTGCTTAATTTTCCCTTTCCATCTTGAACTCTCTCTCACGGGCAAAGTTCCAGAAAAATTGTGAAATTTCATATTATTTTATACCGTACCAAAGAGGCTCGAGAGCATAAGCCATCTCAGTGGAGAACAAAGCAAAAACTCTTTTTTTTCTACAAAAGAGAGACGACTTGTGCCATTTCCCTCTCCGAACTTCTGTAGAGTAGAGCATAGACACACTTCGAGAGTTGTTATAATCACACACTACACCCGCCGAGTAAATTCCTCTCCTCTCATTCTAATTACGCACTGGAAATGGAAGTGCTTTTCCTGAACCCTCTATTTTCCAAATGGAGTAGTAGTAGCATGTACATACTTGTGTATAGGCATTATTGCACACTTTTCGGTGTTTCGTGTGTTGTAACGGCGAGAAGGGAAAAATAATTGAAAATGCAAACACCCATGAGAAATGCGATTATGCAGCCAAAAGAGTGTGAGATGAGTCTCTACAAGTGTCCCATATACAATTTAGGTGTACATGTAGTACAATACGCACGGCAGACATTAAACTACCATTATTTTTCTCCTTGTGCTTATCTACCAGAAACTCGGTTACACCACACTCACACATTTTTTTTATTTGATGCGTGTGTAAAAGTGCATGGAATGCAACCTGGTTTTTTGTGTGTTCAACTTACGTTGCGTGACCATTGTCGAGCAGGAGGGAAAAGTCATGAACTTTTGTCAGAGAGCGTAACCTAAACCTAAATCGTATTTTTCATGTTTTACCTCGTCTTCTCTACTTTTACGGGGAAACTCTTGTTACCGGAAAAAAAAGTCTTGTTAGTCCACCACTCTTTCTCTGGGTGACACATGACATACTTGGAAGAGCCCCTACGTAGTTTCTCAAGTGTACTTTTACAAATTACCGTCTCACGTATTCTCAAGACCTGCATAATGTGTGTCTCTCCACGAATTGACCATGTTTTATGCAAATCCACTTGAGACGGTGGGAAGCACGCACACGAAATGGCTTGTTTGTCATTTGTCACATACACTGTAATCCACTTTCCAAAAATAAGGCATTTGAAGTGTAGAAATGCAAAAGTTGGTTGTCCGCCGACGATCTGTCCAGTTGAGCTGGGAGCTATCGCTATCTGTGGAGGGGTGTTGTGGATGAGCTCATTTGTTTAATTACACCGAAACGGATAGACAGGCAATTTTGGACAATTCGTAAAAAGTCCAATTCAATTTTTTAGTGATCAAGGAGCCGTTGATTTCCTCCATATTCGAGGAATCACACATTAATTAATTATACAATATATGCGTAGACGCAAGCCAGCGGTAGTGTCATTTGTAAGGCTACCTTGTAAAAAGATGCATCACTCCAATCATCGACTCCCTTATCGCTTTTACTTGTCCGCTTTGTTATGTCGTTTTTGAGCTAGTCGATAGTCGTGCCATCATTCATGCTGATAGAATAACGATTACAAGGTTGTTTTGAAGGTCTCTCACTGCTTGTTTTCAATTTCCAAGCTTCTTAGAAGCATCATAAACCATGATACTAATGAGCAATCTATAAATGACTGGTAATTAGATTGTCGTTTATTTGTTTTGCCTCCTAGTGAAAAGTGAAAACACACCGGAGTCTGACCGGACATTTTCTTTTGGCTATGGGCGACTCGCAATTATTAGTAACTATTAATTACATCGCGATACAATGGTTTGCTAAAGTTTGGAATACAGTGAACCCGCTAGATTTTTTTTGCTTTATATCGTGACATCAAGTATCCCGTGTCCGACATTAGTTTCATGAGTTTGTACTGTATTTGCGTTATATTTGTCCTTAAATGTGCACTACGAAGAAATCACTGTGCTGCAATGGCACCCCAATAATTGCTAATGCTCTAATTGTGATTGAGTAACTGATTAGGTGACTTTTACATAACACTTTACTGAAAGCGACGTTTCATCTATCGCATGCATACATCTATCATGTGATTGAATTCATCGTTGGTGTGAAAAATGTCAACATGAGTCGACGACTGTTCTTTTGTGACAAGACATTATATAATAACTCTATCACAAGCACCCACCCCTTGTTGTAAGATGCGATGGTCTTTGCTATTCTCTAAAGACGCACTTCACACTGATTTCCGAATAAACAAGTTCCTTGACTTCCACAAACATGAGAACGAGAGAAAAGTGTGTAGGATTCTTCTCCCCTTGAAAGGAAAACAAAGTGAAAACAAGCTAAGTAATTAGGGAAATCTTGTTAAAACAAACAAGCTCGCAATTCAGCTCGGGGAGCGACGAGAGGGAGAGAGATAAACTTGTTTTTCTCCGTTTGTTTGAAATGTTACCGTCATTCAAAAAACAATTATTTTAACTTATGTCCCAACAAATAGAGGCGAGCATTACACCGAGCGCGAACAGGAAAAAAGTGTTTTCTCGGATATTGAAAGCGAGCTGTAGTACATGCATACATATCTTACATCACTTTTCAAGTACGATCATTGCTTTTCTTTCTCCCTTGTCTCGCTCTCTCATTCTCTCTGGTGACAATAAATAAATGTACACGGTAAAATCTTTAAAGGTATCTACACGTAGTGGGGATAGATTTGATAACGTTGACATGATAAATAAAGGAAGAGAAGTGAGAGAGAGAGAAGGAGAATGAGAATACTCTAGAAGGGGAGGCTTCTGTCTTTCTCCAGACTTCTCCAAAAGTCACCCAGAAAGGCATATCGTGTGTTCGGCTCTTTTCAACGGTGAGGTTTTCAGCGGAAAGCATACCCCGTCATACGAAACACAGGAATTGCACAACGTGAAGGAAAAGTCAAAGCAACCACCACCGGCAGCCAACAACAGAGGAGAGAATTGTGTGCTACTTACTCTCGTTCAAAAGCCTTACTCTTCTCCAGCATCCAGAGAAGACCACCCTTCCAGCCTTTTTTTACGCATAACATTTACATTACATTCCATGTGTGAGCCCGCATACAGACATTGTGTTTGAGTGAGGAAACCACCCAATTCCAACATTTCTCTTCTCGTCTTACCAACTCCCTGTGTCTTCTCAACACGAGGATTGTACAGATATCCCCGTTTAGCTTTTCGTCCTCGTTTTACTGAACTTCTCTCACAGTCGTAGCGTAACATGCAGCGTGAGTGAATGCACAATACTACTGACTGACTACGATACACACAAGACAGCTATTTTTTGAGTCACCCTTCTTTATTGAGAGAGCTGTGTGTGTCATTGTTGCCCCTTTTTCCGTATAGCATCCTCTCATCAAACACGAGGATGATGTCCTAACATTACTTGTACCTCCGTCGAGTTCAGTACTGATTTCTCTCTTTTCTCTGTGTGTCCAGTTTTCAACAAGGAAAAAAATCGACACTGTGATCAAATTTTGTGCACATATGTATATTCTCCAGAGTTGTGACCACATCCAGTCAGTATCGTCTTGGACATCATATAAATGCTTTACCTTCTCCGAAAAAATACAACGAATACGACCACCTTTATTTCCTTTCCTTATCTAGGCTGTCTCATCTTCAGAAAAGGGACGTCGACAAAAGACGCATGAGAAAAGATTTACTTTCTCTGGGGCAAAGTGATACAGTTTATTGTCTCACGTCTTGATACATTTTTAAGAACCATTTCGCAACGTTTTGTTCAAAATGTGACACACTATTGAAGACAACCTCTCAGATAACATTTATTATATGAGAGAGTGACAAAGTGCAAGAATATTCATTATTTGACGCAGAAAGTAACTTGGTTGGCGTGCGCGTATCTTCATTACCGATGAGGCTCAAGGGTGCAAGACCGTTATAAAAAGTCAAGTGCAGAGACCAAGCCAGTCGGAGAGAAAGTTGTACGACTGACAATACACACTGTATTACTACTTACTTCACTGACTTTGTGTGCGTTTGCTTGATTACACAAGGATTTCTTCATTGTGTGTCTGAAGAAAAAATATGGGGAAGACAGAGAAAGAAGAGAAAGTGGCAACTGTCGACTCGAGTTGCATGTACTAGGCGGTGATTTCACGCGTTATTACTCTGTTCATGTGAACACATAAATCATATTTCTTTCACTTCCACTCTCTCCACTCTTCTCACATATGTCTGTGTGTGTTACTCAACTGGCAAAACAGTCTTTGGCAATGATGCCTTAATCATCCATTTTTTCTTCTAGTCTTCCCCTTTCACGCTACTTCCTCTCCTACATGAACTGAAATACGAAACAAGAAAACGCATATTTCCTTACACCGATTTTCATCTGTCCATCATTATAAGTGAGAAAAAACTGAACTACAAATGAGCACCAGGATGAATCTGAGCGGGTTGTGGAACAAGTGACGAGATTTTTTTTTCTGTTAGGAAAACACTGCTGAAACATTTACAAGAGAGAGAGAAAAAAACAATGCGTGTCCCACCACCAACTCACCTGTTTCCTCCACCAATCTCAGCGTACAAAACATCAGGTGCGGTGGGGGTTGGAATGGGGTCTCACCACCACCGCCGAGCCCAACATCAACGAAGAAAGGGATCATCGCCGACTCAGGCTGCGTACTCGTACTCCAGATGTGAATACAGTGGGAGAAGGAGTTCACCTAGTAGAAAATGTAGTTACATTAGCAATTCCACAAGTTATTCAGGTGGATCCCTCCTCAGAACGGTGGTCACCACCACGTTCCTTCTACTGAGCTTATGTGTAGGCCACACCGTTTCAGGTAAGCGAACAAGAAAACTCATTTCTATTTAGATGAAATCTCTAATGTACATAACTACATAAGACATATTTTGAAACTATCGTACTTTTGATGTTACACGCATATAATATACAAAATAGCTTATTACTTGTCGTCCATCGAAGAGAAAGAGCAATTTGAATTTAGTGAGTCCAATCAGTGAAAGTTTTGCTCAGGATGTACAAAAGTTGTGAGAGAGTTGCTTTTGCGTCAGACTCTGTGTGTACGCTCCGGCCATGGCTTGTCGTAATATTATTAACCCGTGTGTGATTTATGCGATTGCCAGACATAAATAAGAAAATTTGCTGATAAGTTTCTCCGATATGGCTCAAGTCACTCTCTTTTACCCTCTTTATTCATCCTTGAGAGGAAACTCTTTTGCCTTCACGTATTTATGAAGGATGAGTGGAGGAACAGACATGGTCCTGGTGTGTGTGCCGTGTGTGCATTTATTACATTACATAATGGAACATGATTGCTCACATAGTGTGGTTGTAGTAGAACATGGATCCCTTTTGTCTAACAGTTTGTAGTATCTTGTAAAACCACCAGAGGAAATGGAAAGACATAAAACCGTTTTCTTCCCTCTTTTATTCTCTCTCTCATCTTTCAGGATTTTCCTTGTGGCATTTGAGAGAGAGAGAGAGAGAAAGTAGCCTACTTTTACACTCTTCATGTTATATTTTTACTACCTCACTCTCGTCTTCGGGTTTTTGTGTGCGTGTGTGTTTTATCCACACCAAAATATTTTGCTGATGTAGTAACCCTTTACATTATTACCATTTAAGGTTGTTCCTCCCCTCAATGCATCTCATTTCTAAGGAAAGTTGAGAAAGAGAGAGTGAAAGTTGCCTTCTTTTCTCATTGAGAGAGAGAACCACATAAACACTTGTTTTTGCGGTGTAGTCGTTGTGGCGGTTACGTAAGCAGAGGATGAGGTTTTCTTCGCATAGAGGAATGACGAAAAACCCAAGTTCCAATTTAAGCTCTTGGCTTAAATGATAATAGCGAGTAAACAAGGAAGAGCAAAAAGCACGAGTATGAGACGATATATATTCCTGGAGACTTTCTCTGTTGTTTTCTCTTCTCTTCTGATCTCTCTTTCTGTGAGCAAATGGTGTGGTTTTTTGGCTAGAGAGTTGTATTTTGCCTGTTCGTATTTTTTTCTAGCGTTGTGGTGGCTTTCTGGTATTTCTGGTGGATTTACAGATCCGACCAAATCAAAATCAATCGTCTGCAATATTTTTTGTCTGCTCCTCTCTCAGCATCCTCTTTTCCCCTTAGTCTTCGATAGCCAACAAGAAGATTTACGGTCACACAACTAACCCACCGTGTCTCATCATCGTGTCTGGAGGAATCAAGCAAAAGTCTTGGTGATACGTTGGTAGACCTACTTTGAGGGATGCTGCGTCGAGGCAGGCAGGGCGAAAAAAGACAACTGACTTGGCTTATACAATCTATACTAGTGTGACTCGTCGCGATATGGTCTTTAAAACAAATGCGCATTTTATAGAGATACATCAAGTTGCATTGAAACGCAATTTATTTTCATCCACCAATTTTTCCTTCTCTTTATTGTCTGCCAAGATAAGCTAACTGGGGATGAAACAGAGAGTAACCAGTTTACTCTACTTTTTTTCTATTCACCACCACCATCATTATTATCAATCAGAGGAAATGAAAGACCAGATTGTGAGAAAAGGATGAGAGATAGAGAGAAGGAGCAATTTACATCTTTTATTTTACCCCATTTTCAATCCACAATCATTATCATCCTTGGAAATAGTTGAAGTCTTTATGGGATCGTCAGGGATTTTGGATGAGTGAATGAATCACTTTTCTCCACACAATCATCAATCACTTATTTGCATAAGTGAAAAAATAAGGCGCATCTCAAGGTCTGACAAATCACAGGGCAACTTCTACTCCTTTGTCGGGGTTAAAATGTGTCGAGGTTGACAGTTTTATTTCCATCAGGTTGCAATTTACTCGTTATGCCATGAAATAAGTATTACTATGGAACGATGCTTTCTTTTTTAAATCCAACTTTCATTTTGATGACGACTAATGGTGTTTGGTCATAAAATGTATAAATAATATGTGTTTACAAAAAACTGGCCTTTTTTGTCTCGTCGCGTCTTTCACGTAATTTTGTCTTTGCTTTCTTTCTCCTGCGTGTTTCCTCTCGGATTCCCTCTTGTCTTGCCGCTGTTTCCTTGAGTCATTTCTCTTCATCATCATCAACGCCGTCGCAATGTCTGTTCCTCTGTCTGTACAGCAAAAGCTTAAAAACTTCGATTTTCTACATGTCCTTATATAGTTTCGTATATTTTCTACAAGCTACGATACAACGAGACTATAAATATGTTCGGAAGAGAAAAAAAACGGGAATTAAAAGTATATACGAGCATAAAGCTGATAGTAACTCATCTTTTTTTTTCTTTACGCATTCTGCATTACTACATAGAAAAAAAGAGCTTCCCCCACATTCGGCCTACGGTACACAAATGCATTTTTCGTCCTGATAAGAATCCAGAGGCTCATTACACGACGAATGTATTAGTACAAAATTTTATATACAAGAACTTATAATACGGGATGAATGAATGGTAGCGTACCTTTTTTGGAGAATGGCTCTCGAACTAACGAAAGCTTTCTTATTTCTGCTTCCCTTCAGGAATGTACCCCCTTTCTGCTGTATACATATTAGTGCGTAGGTTTTTTTTTGAATACAGAAAAATCATCCCACTTTTTCTTGTTGTGTGGAAGAAAGATAAGAATAAGGAATAATGACGATAGGAAAAGGAAGAAAAGACGGTGGAGAATAATAATAGTGGGACTTTTATACGAAGAAATAAAGAATCATTATAATACAAGACGATGAACATCATTTCCATACGGATTGTAATGAGTTCGAGACGAGTGACGAGGGAAAAGGTTGTACAACTTGTTATTCTTTTTGTTGATAATGATTGTGATTTTGGTTAGGTTTCTTTCAGGTTTTGATGTTTTCGTTTAGTTAAAAAATTGTGCGTACACCAAAAAACCCAACTATGTAGGACATGCTAACACAGGTATGCTTACACACAAATTTCAAGTAAAAGTAAAACCGTAAACGATTTACGGGTTGCAGAAATCTGTCAATGAAAGAAGAGTACAACGCCAAGGATTTCAGATGTCTGTTTTGTGAGACAGAAACTTGAGAGAATTTAGCTCAGCAGTTTAGTTTTACCGTTCTTTGATTTTTTTGGCAAAGTTCAGGGTTAATCAAGGAGAAGAGGGCAGTAAACTACGAAGTGGAGAAGGACGAGGTCGATTTTATTTAGTACGGATAGTATTTCCAAAATACCGAAGGGAAAAAGAGAGAACTCATAGTAAAACTCAGTGGTGCGAAATAATTCCTTGAATGCACTCACTACAGCTTATCCCTCTCGGAGAAACTATCTTTCCTCTGACGACGGGTAATATGCGTGGAGAACCAGCACAAAGACGAGAGAGCGATAAATGAGAATAATCATCCGAATTGGAGTGAATCCCACATACCCACACGGTGTCGTCTTCAAATCTCCCATTCCCCCAGAACGGAGAATTTCGGTTTTTGTGCACAAACACACATGAAAAGATATGCATGCACTTGTGCAACTTCACTTGAGCATCACACAAACAGCATAGTGGATTCCTTCAGGTTTTCCAATTTAAAATGGAGCTTCATTTTGTTCGTTTTTAGTAGAAGCGGAGAAGAGACCTCTAAAAATGCGTGATGCATGCACTATCACCTTGATCAGTTTTTTGCCCTTTTATTTATAAAAGACAATCTCTTCCTTCTATGAGAGATATGCCTATTCCAAGGTTCCTTCGGACTTCTCGTGATGACGCGTATGGACCCAAGATGCTCAACGGATGCTCATGCAGAATGAGTGCTGGAGAGATTGTGAGAACGATGTTGTTCTGTCTGCTATCGCAGCAACACTAAACTTTATTGCCACGATTCCTACATCTACATCAACTTCTCGTCATTCACAATGTACATTAGATCTTAAAACTAGACATTTCATGAAGAGTATGTGTTGAGTATCCCGTATACTCACACATCTCAATACCAATACATTGCAATACCATTGCACATGCCAAAGTTGTAGTTTATCCGATATTTTTAAGCTTGTTTATACAAAGATTCCTTGAATTTTCTTTAGATTTTATGAGGTCTATATTCTATTAATTGGTACAATTTCGAATGCATTTAATGACCAGTGTTGACCGCCTGTATTGCCGCAGCGGATTGTCTAGTTCTTTGTTTGCTCATGTCATTTTCATGCTGTTCTGTTCATACAAGCCAACGTTTGTCAGGTTTTCCAATATATAATCGGCAGTTTGTTTTCTTACAGCTCATTACGTAAATCCCACAATGAATTTTCTTTTAAATTGCTAAGGAGTTGATTCCAGAAAAGTAACCAATTTCTTCGCTTAGATTTTCTAAAAAGGGGTAAAACTTCGTCTTTTTCAAGTTTCACAGTGAATTTCAGTGATGAATAGAAACTGTTTAGTTGACCCAAAATGTGACTTTAAGGCAGATAAAAATCTATTGCACTAAACTAAAGTATGTTGTTTTTATTATATTTTATAGCTATAATTAGTATGTAATCATTTTCAATATATCTGTATTATATATTTTAATTGGTAAGGTCTACTCATTGGAAAAGGACGTGCATATATCGTACACTGTATTTACATCATGTATGCCATACTCAAAGAGAAAGGGGTTACATTACACTTTAATTCACACAACATCAATGTGGTCAACATGTCGACATCAAACAAAATTTTTGAATTCATCATCCATATCTAGAATGAACTTTGTGCCACCAGGAAGTAATATGTTGACACAAGCCCGAGAAACTGAAAAAAATATGTCTTAATTAGAGTGTAAATAAGCAATGTTTGTTTGCCACTGTAAAACTTCAACTCCTTCTGATCTTTACCTTTCCAACAAAATTCTTATCGAGTTGAAACCAACGGTTTCCTATTCCCAGAGGCATGAGCTTGTCGCGCTTCATTTGCGCCTCGAGAGTCACATCTCGAAACAACGCCATTGTTGACTCCTTCAGCATCCATTGATTCACTGTCTCCTTCTGGATTTCAGGAACCAACAAAATCTGAACAGCTGAACTTCGTTTCCAATCACTAATGAATTAGTTTCTGCAGACTTACGTAGTTGGATATTTTCAGAGACAAGACGACAATCCAGATCCATTTTAGGACCTCTGGGGTCATCACCAAAGCATTTTTCCATCGCCGAAATGCGCAAGCCTGCAGAAAGTAGGAAAGTATGATCACATTGCTCATGATTATTGTTGGGAGGATCATTTCAAGAATGCGGTTCACATCAACCGCCAGACCACAAAGGGCTTGATAGTCTCTGAAAAATTGTTTCCGTTCGCAATCCATATCAGGAGGGTCTTCTTCATCGAAGGAGGTTGCGGTGCTATTTTGAAACCGAGCCTGCTGTTCCTCTACACAGGCGCTCATCATTATGCACAAGACAAGGAGAAAATCTCTTGGACATGTGCTCATCAGCATGTGAATGAAGTCGAGGTTGAACGTGAATACACCCAATGCCGTCTGAGCAGCAGTACCTAAAACAGGTTCTGTCGAATTGGTGCTTCCAAGTAGGTCATATCCGAAAGCAGTGCCAAAGTAGTGAGCATGTAAAGCCAAAATGTCCGAGAATTTCCAATCCGGGAAAAGCTTATATCCGACATCGATTCCAGTGAAGAAAATCACAGTTACCTGAAGAACAGCCGCTACTCTGATCAAGAATCCCGTATAGTCCATCTTAATTGTCAAAAACATATTATTGTGCGACGCTCGTACGGACAAGGCATTTTTCAAGTTTTGACACCAAAACAACATTTACCCTAGTAGTGCAAATAACCCTTGAGAACAATTCCGATCGACCTATTTTTCTTACAAGCCGACTAATCGAGTCAAAATTCCAGAGTGTCAGTTGAATATACCGGGATTGTGTAAACGAGAGAGCAAGTTGATGACAAATTGCGAGATTCCAAAATTCATTGTTGGATTGTTCCCCGTCCCTCATGTAGCTCGCGTAGTTGCGAATGTAAGCAACTGAGTTGGTGTACACCAGAATGTTGAGCAAAACAAAAATCACCTACCAAAATAAGAAATTATTGCGCTACTTGTCCAATGAAAACCGGATTTAAAATTTTTTCTACTGAACCTTGCTTGCTTTTGAGGACTTGGGGGTTCCTTTTCTGCTCAAGCGATGCGGGACAAGGCCGCATGCAAAATCAATTCGTAACGCCGTGTCCAGAGCTGTGTTTTTCCTAAATATTGAGCAGGAACGGGAGGCGATCGCTGTGGTTCTCACTGTAATATTACTGCTTTAATGTACACTAATTAATTCATTGTTGATTAGCCTTTTTATTCTGCTCACCACGACTTTCTCCGCGCTCCACGTCGACTTTGTTCGGCTGGACCCTGCGGTGGTACATTTGTCTCCAGACGTGAAACATGATGCTAATATATTCCCTTCCTGTGCTCCCACTGGAAAAAATGGGTGAATATTTTTTAGACGTTTCACAGATAAATTTTCTGTCCGCTGAAGCTGGACTCCTACGAGAAAGTGAAAAATGCCAACGAGTATAGCATAGTGTGAAGTAAAGTGAAAGTATTACGTGCAATCTGACACTAAGTAAATAGACGCATTCTATATTCTACGTGTACAAATGACTCAGAATGACTACTCGTTCGTCAGTCGCTCCACAGTGAGATTTTCTGGCAATAATCTTTTGGTCACCGGTTTGCGATTTTATAACATTGATACTGTCACAAACACAAGGTTTCAATAGCACGTCAAACGGGTCAATGGGTTTGACTGCAAACATTACAATCTTGTTGACCAAAAAATATTTTGTGCTTAGACTGATTCGAGTGTGTGTCACTAGAGACAATGTAAAAGCTCAGAAACTTCAGTGGTCATACGAACTCCAAGCCAAAGTAGTGACTATATAAGCCTTCAGTCTTTGTCACAATACTCCAATAATTTGTCACGGAATCAATTCTCGTCCTTTGGCAAAAAAACCAAAACATGGTAATTTATTCAAATAAGTAATTTTTGCGTGTTCATATCTCTCTCTGTTTTAGGAGTAGGTTGTCCATGATTCTTCTAAAATATATTTAAGTATGAATTCCTATCATCATTCAAATGTTGCAGTTTGTCTATCCCTAATTCATTTGAATAATAAATGTGTGATATTCCATTTTTACAGTCCAGACCTGAAGTCCCGTATAAGACTTGACTCAATTGCAACCAGTTGCATGTTGTCCAACAACCCGGCTCTTTCTCAAAAACAGTCAGAATTGATCTGAATTGCACAAACTCCCCAATACAGAAAATAGTTCGTAAAACAGAGCTTGGTTTAGTTATGTTCTCATGCAATTGTTGTACAATACATTATGCAAATAAACCACTTTCCAATTTCCTAAAGATTGGTTTAATAGAATACATACATTAGTTTCTCCGTACATATGTAAGCACAAGCCAGTATTTTAAATTATATGGTTTTCTGTGTATTTTTTCTTTCTCCATGCAAATGAGATCTACCTCGTTTTACTTGGTATTACCCCTGAAAAGCAAAGAGTCTTGCACTTTTAAATACACAGGGCAACTCTTCCTTCATTTATGAATATATTCATTTTGGGGCAAAATAACTCACTGGGAAATTTTAAAACGGCCAAATTCTGCACTAAGTTTTCTTTTCAGGGATATTAATACACAAACTTCGCAAGACACTGGTTCTGAATGAATGGTCCTCATACCGTCTGCGGTGGCACAGTCTTGAAATGAAGTCCTCGAGAGACCCACGTCCTTATTTTACTCTGGCCCTGGAATTTGCGAGGCACATTTACGACCAAGAGTTGCGAAACGGGACGTCCCTTGATGTTGTCCTCCATTACGCTGGAGTCGCCAACGACATCATGGAAGGCTCTGTGAACACCCTGAAGCTACAATATGGAGGACTCCGCGAAGATCCTGGGAGGAGTCCACAAGACGCTTTGAAAGAAACGTTGGAGTCCGCTCCTAAAATCAAGGCGTCGAAAAAGCACAAGTATCAGTTTGGAGCGATGTTTCACACCGCCGACTGCGATCTTGATGTAGTGAAGAGGGACTTGGCTCCGATAATGAGTCATCTAGACCACATCTTTTTTGACAAGTGGCCGGAACAAAGGCACTTCGACAAAGGAGTCGAAGCTTCCCTCCCAGAATACTTTGGTGAATTCGACAAGTGTCTCAAGAATGTTAAGAAGATAAATTAAAATCGGCTTCAGAACAAGATGGGACGACACGAGTCCTGCCGGTGTTACGGACGTTGAGGCAAAAAGGAAGTTTTGGGTGGAGGTCGCGAAGTGGGCTGTGGACAGGGACACAAGGGTCGTATTTCATGGAGCTTGGGATTCTCCTGTAAAGGCAGAAAGAAAAAAAAAGACAAAAATAGAGGGAACTATTCTTCAGTTTTGACGTATTTCCGCAACTAAATTTAGTGCATTAATTTATTTTCTAACGTGTAATAAAAATTGTATAATAACATTTATTACATGTCGTAATGCCACTGCGGAACAAAATCCAATTTGTACATACTTTTATTAGAAAAAATGTCAATTCTTTCAACTCATTGTAGCATAATTTTCAAGAATATATTAGTTTACATTTTCTGCTTAATCTGGATTTTCTGCATCACACTCTATTCGAGGCATCCTTCTGAAAAGCCTTCTTGACTTTGCAACAAACTCTCAGAACACCATGCCAACCTCTTACAAAAATCTTACGACACTCCTTCAGGTGCCTGACAAATTTCTGTCAAAATTATACTCATGTAATACTTTCCAGCTCTCCAGCCACCATTTGTCTTCAAACAATATCCACATGTAAATCAAGCTAGCTTGCTTTTACTTTTTAAAAACCGTGGAAAGGTTTCTCACATGCAAGTATATTTTCACACTTTATCTACTAGTTTGCTCCTATAAAGTGAAAATTCCATTTCTGTAAGATTTTTATGAAATGGAATAGTACCATTCCATTTCATAGACATCTTTGGTTGAACTTGGCGAACTTTTCATCACATCTTTCACTAATATTTTGTATAATAAAAGACGTATTTAACCTTGGAATATCATCCGCATCCAACATCATGAAAGCAGGATTTACTGCTATCGTTAGGAAGCTACTTTGAATTTAAATAAAACATTAGTACTACACAGAATACAATGCTTGGCACAACAAATGATAAATATTAATGTTCTGCAGACTGTTCCACCATTTTTTATAATGAGCGACCAAACTTTGTGACAAAATAGGGTAAATACAAGCGAAAAACTGCTGATTTGACATCCTCAAAGCTGAAATCTGTAAAATTCTTGCTGAATTAGCTATTCCTCCACAAAGAAACAGCTCTCAAAAACACCTTTGGTAACAGCACTAAGGTACATAAATCAAATATTTGAAATAAAATTGTTTCCCAATTTTTTTTTACAATAATTCCTTACCAATGATCGTGACTTTCCGTTATGATGTTTTTTTTAAAATTAAGTGGGTTAGAGAAGAAAAAAATCGTTTCGAGACTTTTTCTCCCATGCGAATGACGTCCTACTCGTTTTGCTTGGTAAAGTTCAAACCTCGCAAGAAACTGGTTCTGAATGCTTTTCCCTGTAGTCAAGCTGACTCTTCATTGTACAAAATGTGATTTTAATCGAAAGACACGTCATCATCTCGTCAAAAATATCAAAGACAATTCTGTCTCGTATGTACACCATGTTTATTCATGAGCCACTCTGGAGAAGTACTCAATTATGAAAAAAATAGGCTTTTTTCAAAACATTAATACGAGGAACTGTTTTTCCTTCAGTTTGACCAACTTCTCTCAATTTAATTTGGTGTGTTTAATTAACTTATTAGTTAAACTCTGATGTGTAGTAACAAACGGTTAATAAATTAACATTTTATTGACTCTCACAATCCCAATACTCAAAAAACCAATATCGCTCAGTATTCACCACTAGTAGATTTTAATTCAAGAGTGAAGTGTGTGAGCTTCGACATTCCTAACAGTAATTTTATGAACTCCTAAAAAAATCCTGTATAAACGATCCTGTATCAATTTAATCGTGAACTATATGTTTTTGTTCACATGTACACAAAATCCTTTTATGCATAATTGTATCTTCTGTGAGCAAAACCATTTGGTAGGTATTAATTGGACTTGTGAATTATAATACGTAAATAAAAATATAAAAAACATTTCAACAATAAAAAATGACCTATTATTCACGTCCTAAAGCCAAAGTATAAACTATGACGGATGAAGTGTAACAAACATCGTTCCAGATCTGAATGATTTAAGGAGTCATGGTTTAGTACATTGATACTATTGAATATACTGATGTTAGTGGAACCGTGAGTAGAAACGTGAAAAAAATGGACTTTTGTCATTTGCCCCGAAACATGAATATTGCTTCTGAAAAATACTTGTTTCATATTAAAAACTGTTTATGAATATTTTCGTAGATTATCCTAAGCATCTCATATTTAGCAAACAAAAATGACGCTTACGCAGCATGTTATATAAGAAGAACTCTGCGCTGAGTATGTACGACCAGTCAGGTGACTCGGCGATTGCAACTTTTTACTATAATATTCTGAATCTA
>JAHZMW010002247.1:0-10447 GCA_027743745.1 Alloscopus bannaensis | reverse complement strand
ACGACACTGATCCAGACGGATTCCGGGCAGATGTGGTGCGACTGGTGCAGAAGGCCCATTTTATTTCTAATCACTAATGAGAATTATATAACTTTTCTGAAACACCCATTTACACGCTCACACTCGCTGCTGACTACGGATGCGAATGCGTAATTTATGCAAAATTACCAGTTATGTTATCCTTGTCATTTCTGGGTCATTGACGATCAATTTGTGGCTTCGAGAAACCTAGAGAAATTTCCTCCAGCGTATTTAAAGCCAACTGCAGATTAACTCAAAGAACTCCAGTTGATTTTGAAGAGATACATACAACATCCATTCCAACAGCAATGAAATTTCTCAGCTTTCTCTATGCAGCGTACTTCTTCATCGGAGTAAACGGCCAAGATGCTTGCAACATCACGGTCGGCGGTGGTCCCCTCCGGGGGCTGTCGATAAACTCCGACAATTCAAGTAGGAAGGTTTGTGCCTATATCGGCATCCCTTTCGCCGCTCCACCGTTAGGGAACCTCAGGTTCCGTGAACCACAACCAGCTCAACCCTGGGGTGCTGCGGGGTTCAATGCGACCTCACGACCTAACTGGTGCCCTCAACCGGTGGCGTCGAAGCCTCAAGGAGTGAATATCAGCGAAGACTGTTTGAAGCTCAACGTTTTTGTACCTCAGGTTCCCATTTTTATTTTTACAACGTAACTTTTTAATCCGAAGTTGTCTGCAGGTGAATAGTGCAAGCAACTTTTGTTTAACTTTTAGAATACCACATCTTCTGCAAATCTTTCCGTCATGATTTGGTTTCACGGTGGCGGTTTCACGTCCGGATCGGCGGATTATTATGGGCCACAAAAATTGCTGGCACGAGGAGACATCATTCTCGTAACCGCACATTACCGACTGGGCCTTATTGGTTGGCATTCACTACTAAACTTTTTGGCAAAATAACTTTCCCTTTCAGATCTCATTTTCTTGTTTTATTTTTATTTTCTACAGGTTTTCTCAGCACTGGCGACAGCTTGTCTCCGGGAAACTATGGTCTTAAGGTTAAAATGCTTTTTCCAAAGAAAAAAATCGAATCTCAATTTTTAAATTGTTGAAATTTGCAGGATCAGCACTTTGCAATAAAATGGGTACGCGACAACATCGCCTCATTCGGAGGGAATTCTGGCAAAATCACCATTTTCGGAGAGAGTGCCGGAGGAGCTTCTACAACTTTCCAATTGATAACACCGCTAAATATTGGTAAATTTTTATTAAACTTTTATTTTTAATCATAAATAGCACATTTTTCATGATTTTCCAGGCTTGATAAATGGAGCGATCGCTCAAAGTGGAACAGCCTTATCTACCTGGGCAATTGACCCAAATCCAAAGCAGTCCGCGATGCTCATGGCGAAACGTCTCGGCTGTCCAGACGTCTCGTGGAGCTGGCTCATCGTACTCTGCCTTCGACTCAAGCCTTGGCAGCAGATCGTCACGGAGCAGTGGAAGTACACTATGGAAAATTACTGGAACTTGACCTACCCCTATGCCACAGTGACGCCAGTCGTGGAGCCCGAGTCTCCCACAGCCTTCATCACGAAAACACCGCTGGAGATTATAAAGTCCGGAAATTTCTCTAATGTTCCCGTAATGCTCGGTGCGAACAAGCATGAAGGCTCCTTCATCTTGGGAACACTGTATGCTACGACGTTTGGACCTCGGGGTCGTAAAAATGATTCAGAATACCTCCGAAATCAAATTGTGCCAGACCTGCTGCAATTTTTTGGGATTTACGAAACCCCCGGAAATCGGGCTGTGGCGTCGTCCATGGAACTGGCGTACTTGAACGGGGTGAATAGGTCAAATTGGGAGGCGAGTATGCCGGGATTGATTGACGTAAGAATTCGGAGTCAAAAATATTGTGCTTTACGAGTAAATAATATAATGTATTAAGCTATATTACAATGTTGTGTTTTTTGCAGATGCTTTCCGTTTTGACATTCAAGTCGTCCATTCAGGAGACGGCGGACGCCCTCAGTCGGAGAAACCGGAGCGTTTATCTCTACTCCTTTGAGCATCACAGTAGCAACTCTCTGGCCTCCATGGTTTACCCTCCAGACTACCCTGTGACTGCTGGAATTACGCATGCAGACGGTAAGAATTTGCTGTAGCTAAATTACAATCGCAAGTTAATTTGTGCCAATGGAGTACACTTGCAAAATATTCATGAAATTATTTATGTCAACAGAATTGATGTATTTGTTCAACCTGTTCCCTGCCTCAATGTTCAGCGGTAGGGATCTAGCGTACTCTGACATGATGGTGGACATGTGGCTCAACTTTGGAAAATTGGGGTGACTTGGGACAGACATTTTAATTATGATTAATTTATTAGCTCATAAAATGATTGGATTTGGGCAAAAATTCTGTGGTGGATTTGTGAGCAGAAAGGATGTAATTATTGCTTTTTAAGGTGTTATTTTTTAAATTCGCACAGGAATCCAACCCCATTCACAGATCCCAGGTTTGACAACTGGGCCACTTATAACACCAAAGACGAGGCCTTCATGAAGCTTAATGTGTCATCCAAGCTTCTCCACGGCTATCGGTCGTCATGGCGACCAAATGGTTTTGAATGGAATTGATAGTTTTTGGAAACAAACAACTTTTATGCTTCCGTGATGTACAATCAACACTAAAATTAGCCAATCATAAATTAATGAAATGAATTCTATATGGAATTTTACAAAGGTGTATTTCATATTTCGGTTTTTATTAGTTGGTCAGTCAGCAGTCATTCGTCAGTGTCAAATACAAAATTGTCAGTGTCAGTGTCAGCTTGCCCCATTTCATTAAAACTGTCTATAATGTCAATGATTTAACCACTATCATCTTAGAAGCTCTTCAAATACATTTCTATTGTCGGGCTGTCATCGTTATGTCCTAAATGTCATCGTCAGAAGTCACTTCGTCGTTTGTGTTCAATGTCAGAACACCCGTCCTTCATCACACACCCCTCTGAATAGCCTACAAATAAATAATTAATCTGAGTCAACATAATCTTTTTTTTACAAACCCATCGGCACCCGCCGACCTCCCGACATCCGGTTCACTTTGGCAATCAACTGTGGCAAGTCCTCCATCCTCCGTATTTCAAACGGCAAGCCGAGTCGTGGTCTCTTTTGAAGAGCGGTGCAAACTGGATACACTTTATCGCAGTTCTTCTGATTCCGTCCGTCCAGAGCCGCACTCTCGATTTCCTTACACTTGCCCTTCGCCAGTTTGGTGGCTTCCTTCTTCATCGGCTTCTTTTTGCTCGACCTGAATTCTTTTTCAGGTCCAACTTCTTTGTTCAAAAGCTTCACAACAGCGCTCGAAATCCTGGTCCCCGCCGCTCGTCCCGGGAAACCAAACTCATCGACGATGATCCTATTCGCGTGGCAAACCCCGTTGAGAGTGCACTCCATTGGAAGGACCCCGTCTTTGGCATACGCCACCGGAGTCAGAAGAGGCAGCAGTTGCTGAAAGACCCTCTCCCTCTTCTCCTCCACACTTTCCTCCACTCCATCATCCTCCACAGCTCGCTTCCTCCTACCGGCAGCAGTTGTCGTCCGAATCCTCCTCAGCAAGAATAACGTATTCCCGGACAGAGACAAGAGACCAAGAAGTCCCAGCAGTCCAATGGCGTTATTGTTAATTTTACTTAGCTCCGGATGCTTCCAGCCATGGTGATGCTTATGTCCATGGCCGTCATGCTCACTGGAATCGTGACCTCCATGCGAAGAATGGTGGGAATGATGGGAGTGAGAATGACCATGACTCGATTCTGCCGCTTTGGAATCCTGAAAATTGGACCTCCCTCCACGACCATCCCGACTAATAGAGCTTGTATAAATTGCTGCTCGAAGGGCCCTCAACTGTGCCTCCTCCGCTGCGACCCTGTCTAAATCCAAGTAGTCCGCCATCAGATCAAGTCCTAAAGGGTTATTTCGGCGGTAGCCTCCATAATATGGCTGAAATGCGGAGGGCGAGTGAGTCGGGTAATTGTACTGCCTTGACTGCCTCTCTCGATGTAATCTCAGCGTGTCACTGGGATGAGGAAGGATTCCCTCCTCCTCCAATAAATTGGAGGGAGTTTGATCTGCCGTGTTGGGGGCGCTTCCTCCGAGGGCGAGGTCACTCGTGTCAAAATCACGGGAGACTTGTCCCGCTCTGAATTGGGAGGATATGTGATTCCTTCCATCGGTCTTGGAGGAAGACAAAGGAGCTCCTGGACTTCCACCCTTTCCTTCGACTTCCGTGATTGAAAAGGAGTTTGGCGACGACTTGGCGGATGTCAGTCGCCTTTGCTCAGTGTGAGAGGATGGCACAACGAAAAGAAACAGAATGAAAATCAGCTCGCGGCGAGCACAAAATCTTAAGGACCAACGACAGCTTATCATTGTGATAAGGCACTACTCTGCAGGGGTTATCAAGAAAATAGCTCCGAGGGTTGGGACATGTCAAGAGCAACGGTGGAAAAATGAGAGTGAACGCTGGCGACAGGTTGACAATATCTTTTATATGTTGGGGAAGGATATGATTTTCTGGTTCATTGTGCGGAAAGAGGATTTTGAGTGATTTGCGATTTTATTGCAAAAAATACCTCCTCACGAGGAACTGACCACAGGCACGTCCTTAAAAATTGGTGATTTTCTGTCCGATTATTATTAGGATTGACATTTTGAATGGAGTTTAAGAAAAAACTGAGAGTGAAGAAATGGAAGAAGTTTGATGTCTTGGACAGTAAATGAAAGTGAATTTTTGATACTTAAAAATGCAATTTATATTTGACCTAAATTTTTATGGCAGAAATGAGGAGAGCGTCTATTACACTCTCTCTTTCAGTGTTGAAATGATTGCAATAAATGATCGAACTAAATTGCGATTAAAACTGTATAAAATGCAGCCCAGGAATTTAAGATGAGGTACAGTGTTAGTCAAAGTAAAAAAAGGGATGCAGTTTGCAATAAACCAATGCAAAGTGTTGTCAGTCACATAATGATGTACTTGTATGATATACAAAATATAACAAATTTCATCCCGATTTAAAATTTAATATGACATTGAAACAAAAGTGAGGATATTTCTGCCTCATTTTTGTCACGCTCCATTAACTTCGCGAGTGCATCGAGAATCAATAAAAAACTGTCACCGTCCCCTTTTTATGTAGTACCTATCGGATGAAGCAACCACATATTTTTTACTCTTCAAGGATTTCACTACTGTAGAATCGTCAGTGACGATTCGTCACTTTTCTACAATAGAATTCACTCACCGCAAATCACCGCTATTAGCACTGCATCGTTGAGCATTGATGTCTGTGACAGAAAGTAAAACAATCATAATTCATAAGGAAAAGTGATGAGCATTTTAGGTTGTGCCGATATGCACCAAGAAATCTTCTATCAGAATGAAGCTGAAGAAAAGATAGCTCATTTCCCGTTAGGATACTTTTTAAAAAAACCGTTGAGTGCAACTCTGTGACGACGGAGAGTGCATAGATACGTGTCATTTTAAGTTATAAAAATATTTTTAGGCATTGCTTGAAAAGAAATGTGAAAAAAATCATGGTGCAACTCTTTGTTCAAGCGCTCTTAACAATGAACCGACTGAAATGCTGTTTTATTGATGAGTTTATCAGACTTTCATCCTAGATGGGTGTTTAATGTATTAAATTTAAAAGAACTCGTCCAAAAATAGAAAAATGGTAAATGGACTAATGCCAATGACCACAAGATAACACCACCTAAATAAAATCAATAATATCAATATCACAATAGTATAATTTATTATTAAACATTCCTTGGGTTGCACAAAGTTCATGTAAAAAATCATATAAAAATAAAGTAAACATATTATTGCCACTATTTAAATGCTTCTTCTCACTTATTGTATCTTGAAAATTTGAGATGTTTCAGAATACACCCTTTAGAATTTGCCCAGCGTTGTAAAAATGCCCTCCCGAAATGTCTGTGCATCCACATTGGCTTCACGGCGGTCTTCAACATGTTCCAAAAAATGCTCAGCACGATTAAGAAGTGACTTGTATTTCAAACTGCTGGTGTCCAGAGCATCTAGCTGTTGGCGTATCAGGCTTCCGTTCGAAGACTCAGTTGATGTCTGGCGACAATTTACTGCGGCGTCAGATACGGTGATCAGTTTTGGGGGTGGATTTTGAACTACTGCACTTTCAGTAACTTGAGGTTTCTGCCGGAGAAACTCTTGCCGCTTGGCTTGTTCGAGCTTTTTGCGTAACTTGCAAATTAGCTTTTTGTAGAGTTTTAATTTCTAAAATATAAAAGTAAAAATCAAACTAATAAAAAATTCACATCAACATCACTTTTTCGGTTTTAAGTTTATAAAAATGATAAAATTATTTCAGGAGTATTACCTGATTCACCACTACAGTTTGCTGGACATACTCACACTTTTGCTTCTGACTCGCACTTTCCAGCTCATCATTACGCTCCAGGAGTCGGTTCTGCTGATTTTCCATGGTCTTCTGGCATTCCGCCATGAGGTTGATGAGTGCCCTCAAACTCTTCTCTTCTTCCTTAATCCCATGCAAAATCTTTCGCCGTTTCTCGCGAATATCCAGAGTTGGAGTTAGGTCTTCAAATGAATCATCGTCCTGAGGAGTCCCTAGATTTAATGCTTGAAGTTGGGTTGCTCCTTCTTCAGTCCTCAATCCAGCCACTGCCTGACCAACTAGTTGCTGAACAACTGAGCGGTGCTTCGTTATTCTGTCGGTGAGAACATTGAATTCCTTAATCAAATCACTCAACTCTCTTTCCACACTTTCCTTCTTTATGAGAGCATCTTCCCGCTCCAGTTCAAGTCTCTAAACATTTACAGACAAAAAAAAAGTTGCAAACGGTTTATGTCACAAGTATCTACTTGTCATTTTTAGCAAAAACTCACACTTAAAGATTCCTGGACGTCCTTCAAAGCACCCTTAACCATGGTTTGCATGTTTCCTGCCGTCTTCTTGAATTCTTCTTCTCTCATTGAAGTTTTCGTCATGAGTTGAGCAACTGTGTCTTTCCGTTTTCGAATTTCGTTTGTCAACTCTATAAAAGTAACAAAAGGTCAGAATTCGATTTTAAAAAATATTTCTGGTTAAATATTTAACTCAGCGGCATACCTGTTGAGCTTAATCTGGCAGCAGCAACTTGCACCTGCATTTGATCATCAAAGTAGTTCTTCACAGCGGTCAATTTCTCCTCAGATTGCCGCAAGACGGTATGGATATCATGCTCAAACTGCTGTTTCATTTCAATGGAAGTGCACAAAAGTCCGTCATTTTCCTCCACCACTCGCCGGTACTCCCTCTCCAGTTGCTGGGCACGAGACTTGGACTCCATGACGTTCAAATTGAGTTCAACGATCCGTTTATCTCTGTCTTCAATCTATAATGATTTTGAGCGTTACCACAGTAGTCTTTTTTTTAAACTCATTGTCAATTTGATAATCATTTTACGTACCTTCTCCTCTAATCCGGTGCACTTGAGCTCCAGTTGACGCTTAATATTTGTCAAATTTGTTACGGTCTGCTCATAGCTCCGATTGGCTTCCTCACTGGCCTCCATCTGCGCCTAAAATTTCACGCAATTAGAAATAAAAAATTAAAATTGCAATTAGAAACTGTCGCAGAATTTACAAATTGTCATAACGACTCACCACTCACCTTGTTTTCTCGTTCCAAGCCAGCCTTCTGTCGCAGCAGCTCCCGATTCTCCTGTTCCAGAGTTCGTTTCAAAGCCTCCGTTTCAGCTCGCAGGTCTACAAGCTACAAACAAAAAAATAATTAAACATGCTTTAATTATGCCACCTAAATGTAAACAACTCATAAAAGGCAGAAAAGACCCGGTGTTGTACCTTATCCTCCATGGCTGTCAATTCCAGCTGAGTTTCATCCCGAACCCGGTGCCTGAACGAGTCCAACTCCCGTTGCATTTGATAAACTTCGCGTCTCCACGGACAGTCAACTGGGTAGCTACAACCTCCTCCTTCTCCAGTCATCTTGGTCCCGCTGTCCCGCACATCGGTGACCTTCGAGTTGACTGAAAGCGTGGGGTCCATCTTTGCAGTCTGGAAGTCTTGTCTAATTGTAACAAAAGACACCTTTAAATGCTTACACCTGAAGAAAATGAGGCACAGGTCACCGACAAAGATTCGAAAAGAAATGGAGAAACGTATGCAATATTCCTCAGGTGTCAATATTTACTTACAAGGAAAGTGAAAGTTGCTTGGAACAAAAACCAAGATGTATATGTGCTTCAGCAAATGGTTGTTGATGGAATTCTCAGGAAACAGGAAGTAATGGTATTTAGCAAAAACTGTTGGATCTAACTCACTGGAGAAACAACGTTGAAATGCATTCCAGCTGACAGCTGGAAGTAATAAAAATCAGTTGTATAGAGACGAGAAGAGAAATTGTTCGTTTGTTTGTCACAACGTGTCGAAGGGGTTTCCTGGACAACCTGTTGTCTCCCCTGTGCATGCGAGTGGAAAGTGAAAAGAAATAACTCTTCTTAAGTGAATAAAGTGAAAGTAACAAAATATCTGGGAGAGGGTGAGTTTCCAGCTTGGTGAGATGTGGGGTTATATGAGATTCTAAAATCGGGGGTTGGAATGGTTTCAATTGAAGAGAATTGCCAGAATTAAAGTTAAAGAGAAACTTCGGGAATTGTTTGGTGTAGTCTTTTTTATACAAAGAAGAAGATTTATTCGTTAGCTTCCACACTATTTTCAGTTTCTTTAAACCCCTTCATCAGCCACTGTTGTCCCCGAGAGCGAGTATTACAAGTTGTGAGGAATGGCGTGTTGACGTAAATACCGTGTGGCTTTGATAAGCATCTTCCGCTTGCCACATGCTTCAACCGGGGATTTTCTACACTGTACTCCCAAACTTGGTCGTCGTCACTGGCGTCGCAACTAGTGAATTTGACATAGACACCTCCATTCATACGTGTCAAACACTTGCTACCGTCTGTCATGATTTGCTTCTTGTTCGTGTACACAAAAACCTATATATTGCATGAAATTTAAAAAAAGTTTTTCCTTTAAATCTTTAAAGACAACTTTTTTAATTTCTGAAAATCAAATTCACATGTATACCTGATTTGCGCCCTGTCCGTGACACGCCATCATTCCCAAAATCCATGAAGTTTTTGCATTCGCTTTTCGCAGTTTAAGCCTCTCGGACACGTCACCAATGGAAAAGCTTGGGTCACCTTTTATTAAATCAAGATTTAATAGCGGTGGAAAGTAAGCAATAAAACGTGCATTCTTTCTCACACAATTTACGTAACCATTCAAACCTGGTCTCGATTGAAAGAAAAAATCCCTCCATTTGTCCATCCACACTGTGGCGAGACGACCGTAGTTGTGGAAAATAGTTTTCTGAACTCCACTAAAATAAAATGGTTGTACTGTAATTTTGCTTGTTCAGTTACAACGTATTGTTTTTAGTTTTTAAACCCGTTTGTTATCAGATTTCAGAAAAATCGGATACCCTGGGTAACTGTACGGGGACTCATCACGGAACACATGGCCCACATGGGAGCAAGTGGCAATTTTGAGCTGTCCTCCGCATTGCCACACCTAAAAAGTTAGGGCGAACATGATGATAACACACATTATAACTTTTTGAAGCCTCCAACGGCAAAATTTTAATCCATTTGATTTTGTTCTTTACCCGAATGCTCATCTCTATATTTTCTCCGCCTACACAATAATAAAATCAGGATAATTATTACTTAAAATGTAATACTTCAATATACAGAAAATATGAATGTACCCCAAGTTTCCATTCCGGTGTCATACGCTCCAAGATGGTAAAAGTACTCTTTATCAATGGCAAGTAAACCTCCGGCAATTGCGGGTGTTCGAAGAGGCAAAGTTCTGTCTTCATGTCTCCGCTCAATTTCACGTTGTGGAACTAAATCCCTATAACGGGTTTTGAAAATCGACAACATATTTTTCAATTACGTTAAATGAAATCTGGAAATACGCTTCAATTGTATTATATGAGTAAGACATACCATTTGTATTCCAGTCTCCAATTGAAACCGCCCCACATCCCGTCGGAAGCAACACGGTACTGGAATTCCTTAAATGTAATCGTGTCAATTGTGGGACTCACTACAGACTTTCGATCACTCGCGACTTCATGGAGGAGTGCCTCCAGCCAGCCTTCAGTGCATTCGCAATGCGAATCCAAAAACGTGAGCACGGTTCCCTGACAATTATATCATTCAATTTGATGTGTACTGAGTCTAACTCCGAAAATATTAAGTCATTAAAAATTAACCTTAGCTTCTTTGGCACCCATTAGTCTGGCGTGTATGAGCCCCTTTCGTTTCTCCGTTCTCAGCACTTTCACGGGCGGTGAAAGTTGGGCTACATAGTCTTCCAAGGGCTTCCCG
>JAHZMW010002246.1:0-15346 GCA_027743745.1 Alloscopus bannaensis | reverse complement strand
ATGTTCGCTGCTCTTTCGTCTGTTTTCAATGTACACATTGAATATGGGTAATTTGCACAGAAAGTCGTACTAATTGCGTACAAATAATGTACCCAACGTGGGTACTAAACGGATTTCTATTAACAAGGTACTATTTGGTTGACCCTTGCCCTTTTGTGAGTTCCCTGGAATCAGTTATTATCACTTCAAAGGGCAGAAACTGATACTGTGCATTGGTCACGGATTCCTACTTTTACATAATGTAGCGGATATTTAGACACAGCAAATTCGAGGAAAATACAAATATAATTTGTACAATAAATCTTTCAACCAACTGTGCAGCAGCAGTCAACGAGTACATTCTTGACATACAAAATTGCGGACAGCAATGAAACATATTATGAAGGGATCATCGAAGGGAAAAATGTTCTACTGAAAATCATACTGAATCTTGCTTGAAGGCACTTACGTAATCCATGAAAAATATTATTTTTGCCACTGTGCCACATCATTACTTGCTCGTACATTTGTACATATTACTATCATCTCCGATGATCATGGGCTGCTGTAAGATACGCATTTCCATTTCCGTTTTCCTTCATCATCATAAGAGAAAAGAGTTGATTAGCTGGCATAAATACATCTCTGTAAAGGTCAAAACAAACTGTCATAATTCATAAAGAACCAGTGTTGAGTGTATTATTTATGCTTTCCAAAAATCGCGAATTTACAATTATTTTTGTGTTTCGGCTATTTGCGCGATGCATGCTAAGTAATTACAAATGTAATGTGTAGCAAAATCAGAAAAATGCAATTCCTGCACCACAGCCTAGAAAGACAACGTAAACATCAAATTTTACGTAGATCTCATGCAAAACAGCACTGACAGCTTCAATTCAATCAGCATCTCAGTAATGAGGCCTTCCATGATTCGCTGACTTGAGTTTTTTTCGTTTTGCGTACAAACATACACTCGAGAATTGATCCGCAAACGGATGTATAAAGTATGTAGTATGCGCTGTTTAGTTTATGAAGCCAGTGAGAAGAAACCTTGATTTTCTTCACGGAGAGGTTCATTTTAGCCACTTATGGATTTACAATGTTTCTACCTATATGGGCAGCTACACAACCCGATGTAAGCCAGTTAACGTTTCTTTATGGAAGAAAATTGACTTTTTCTCCGCTTCTGCTTTCATTTCTTCTCATAACCTGGAATGGCTTTTCTCATAATTGCATTTGAGACAACGTACGCCACTTACCTGCGCTTTCCTAATCCAACCTACAAAGTAAAAGTTTTGGAAAACATTTTCTAATCTGAAGTCAAAGCCGAACCGAACGGAAGTGTCCTTTGGAGCGTAGATTGTCTCATTTGTCTGAAATGGCAACCTTGACCAAATCAGCCTTGACATAGTCCAGAACAAACAGTTGTTTTGCTCAATCTGTTTCAAATGTTCCGTTAACGCTCTTTGGAAAGTGTTTGTGCCTTCGTAGAAAAGTGAAGGGGTTATTGCTGGTCACGTGATGATCTAAAATGTCAAAATCATTGATCCAAGATAGCCGTTTACTTTACTTCTTGTCTTTTGTCTGTGGACGGCATTATTTTCCGTTTCAGTGGTATTAAAGCCTTAGAGTATGTTACGTAAAGCATACATTAATTATTTCTCAGAAAAAT
This sequence comes from Alloscopus bannaensis, assembly GCA_027743745.1. Lineage (NCBI taxonomy): Eukaryota > Metazoa > Arthropoda > Collembola > Entomobryomorpha > Entomobryidae > Alloscopus > Alloscopus bannaensis. The sequence goes on along the minus strand of JAHZMW010002246.1, from coordinate 13,695 downwards.
AAAATGGTATATTCATTAATGGATCTTACTCTATTTCGTAACAATATGAGTAATGTTTAACCATTTTTTATAAGCTACAACATTTTCCAGTCTCTGGAATTCATGTTGTAAACCTCAATTCTTGAGAAAGAGGAAGAGCATAACCAACTGTCAAACATTTCCATATGGATCTTCCTTTGCTTTCTCTCCCAACAGCTATAATTAGATTCCAATAGTTCCGGGCTTTAATTGGAAGTCGATGAGTACCTGCCAATACCCCGAGCTTCTAGAGTTTACAAGTTCGATTTGCTCAGAAAATACACACTTTTCATTACGAGTTTCACCACCGAACAGAGTGAACTCGTATTAAAGTTCGCAATTTAATGAGAGCTACGGTACTCTCCAAGTTGTACATTCCGATGAAGTAATATCGAGTAATTCCCTTTTTCCACTACACTGCAATTCGTACGTGTGTGTGACATTCTCGTACGGAAAAAGAACCACTCCAATTGTGTATGCTTAGTCAATATGTAACTTTGGTGCATTTCTAATTCTATAGAATCCCTTTTCATTAGGGCTCCATTTTCCTACACAATCTCTCACCGAATCGCGAAGAAAACAGGGAAACTACTATCTCATAAGAGGGAGAAAGCAACAGATTTCCTTTCCGTCGGTATCTAGAAATACCAGCACGGTAGTGGCTCCTGTCTCTCATCAATTTCACTGCCAGCATTTCTTCCCCAAAAAGCTGCAACCATGATACTCCGAGTACTGGCAGAAGTCACACCAAATCTCCCAAACTCTTCCACCGTCTGTTTGGCTGCACACACACGGTTTCAACAGAAAGGGAGAAAAACGTGTTGTGCTTTATAAAAAAATTCTGCTGCTCCTTACGCGAGCCTCTTTCTCTCCAAGCAAGCGTTCATAAAAATGAGAGAATCTTTTCTACTGGTGGTAGTCGTTATTATCAATTTCACCGAAGCAGAAGTACCTTCACCATTTCTCAAGGGTTTCTCAACCATAACCAAGTCGAAAGAGAAAGTTTCTTTCAAAGGTTATTAGTGTATCCACACAGAGGATTCAATTCTTGTGCTTCACAGTGATTCTGTTTATTGCTCTCTGTAGACAAAAAAAGTGTGAAATAAAGAGCGTGAGTACGTGATCAACAAGTTGAGGTATACTAATAACTTTCTCTGTAATATTATTGCACACGGAAGACAAAGAGTTGCTTACTCTTTGTTCCTATTTTTACCTGTGACACTACTGTGTGTGGCTTCGCATTGTTACTGTACTTCTAAGATTACATTCTAATGGTGCCTTCATCATAATAGTATACATTTCAGCGATGTATTATACATCAATGGATCATAATTGGAATTGCCCAAAAGGCAGATTTGATCAAGCCGATTGTTGGTGAAAGTTACATAACTTGTTCATAGGTTTACACAATATTTCAACCGTACCATCTATTGTAGTACACAATCTGCACATTTGCAATAAGTTTTGTAAACGGAAACCATGTTTTACATTAAGGCTAAACACAAAGCATTTTTAAAACCTTTTGGCCATCTTACTCAATTTTATCGCCAAAAGGGCTCAGTCCTAATAATGGTTGGATCTATGTAGCTAGTCATCATCCTTGCATACTTCAATGAAGTTAATAGACAATGTAACAATCGTTTCAATGTCAGTAAGATTCTGCTTTTTATACTGTCAAATTAATTTTTCAACGATACAATAGAAGTACTGTTCACATTACTTCTCGCATTTTTTTACTCAGTCGAGCATAAACGAGAAAATATTTAGTTTACCCTATTTCTCAAGAAAAGAGAGTGTGGGAGTCGTGGTGTTCGGCAACGGACTCATTACACAAGCAACATGTGGAACATAAACAAGGAAGCATTCGGGAAGCAGTGAAAGTGGACTAGATGGTATTTTCCTTTTCCTCTCTGGACACAGATAGCACGTAATGTATTAGGTACTTAGACTCGTTAATAATTCACCGACTAATTCTACTCCAGGCCATATTCTCTTAACACTTGGGGTTTTAGGAGAGTTTGGAGGTGTACCTCTTTCCGTAACTTTCTCCATTCTCTGTCAACCATACTTCAAGACTTACTTTTGTTAATCATCAAAATATGCAGCCTCTCTAAAAATTTGCATAGGATAGTAGTAGTTAGGACTCTTACAAGTAGAAAAGGATGGGCTTAGCCGGTTTACCTAGTTGAGAATCATAAAAGAGTAAATGATGCTATATTAGGATGAGCAATCATCATTCTTGAAAAGTTGAAAACTTTCTTTTCGCCAACTATCAACAGATCACTTTCCCGAAAACTAGCTCATGCTCATGTAAGGCTGCAACTATAAGCTTAAATGTGAACAAGGACTCCGTGCATGTACCTGTTTTGAGAGTCTCTTCAGTAAGACGGTGGTCTCGGTGAGTACGAAGAAACAGCCACAGCCACATGTTGAAACAGGGTCTCGCACTTTTCCCAGATCCTCAAACAAACACTCTAGTGAAAGATGTATATATTTGTTAAGGGGAAGTTTTGTTGGTCATGAGAGGAAACCGTAGGCACACGGATATCATTTATTGTGCATTGTGAATCCACATAAGACAATTTTTTCGTGACTCTTCTCCACAGTTCGCCATTTTTCAGAATCTCTGTGGTTGACAAAAAGTTTGGCTTGTTCCCGTTTGCACACAGACGACATACAGAAGTGTGCAGATCTTCGTGTAATAATATGTGTATAGAATTTTTCCTCATTTCCGACGTATTCTCATAGGAAGGGGACTTATATGGACTGGTGTGTCTAGTGTTTTTTATTCATTAAAAGTTCCCATCTTTGCGCCTGGTCTCCCTGCTCCCATTATATCCTCTTAAACTTACTTTCACATACAAATATGAACGAGTACAGGGTTGTTGAACATGTTTTATTTTTCTTGTGAAGATGACATACGGGAAGCGAGACTGCCATTTCCCAGTCACATAATATGTATTTTGCAATCAGGTAGTTCAATATTACGACTGGGGTTTTCTCGAGTTGGACATATTTTTTGTTGAAAGAATAAACATAAAACATGATATTGAAAGCGTCTTTTCCACAAATACCTAGCACTCCACATTTTTGTATACTTTTTAGCAGTTAGCTTACAGATGTGGTTCGTGTACACAAAAAGGCTAGCTCAGCGGTATACTTACTTTCACCTAGACCAAATTCCAGGTATTTTTGAGTTGGTTGGAGACCCGATAAGTGTAAAAGTCAGCATTTCAATCTTTTTGGATCACACGTTCAAAATAGCTCGTTACTTTTGTTTTGTTCCATGATTCTTGATGCTCAGAGACACGAGGACAACAGTCAACGTTACATAAACGTTATATAGGTATTAGAACAAATGCTCTCTAGAATGTTCATCCTGTCCAGGGTGCAATTTACTGTAAAAAAAGAGCTGGAAAAGTCCAAACTGTTGTAGTTTTACGTTTGAGGCACGTCGGTTTTTGTGGTATTTTCACTTGTTATAAAAGTTCCAACTGTTTTTTCCACTGATGATCGATTTTGTCAGGCTGCTATATGCAGGACATAATCCTTCTCCAATATATAGATATACGTTTGACGTTTAAAAAAATACACAGAAATACCATATTTTTATGGCGGAGACTTGTTGTGATTTACTCTGCAATGCAAGCCACAACAATATCACATTCATGTGTTTTAGTCGAAAATAATCAAATTCTTTTTATGAAGCATAACTGGCAATTGGACTTCAAAGGATGAGCTCATGTAGCATTTTACGACCATCCTGAAATAGCTTTAGGATCTAAAGTGTATCTCATCTCCATTTTATTATGTCTGAAACTCAGATAAATTTAGAAATCACAACGAGCACGTTATGAAATGAGCACTTTACCAAAATTTAAACGGCAAGAGCATTCGAAGCATATTAAACAAACGAGAATTACTCTCCATTTTCCACCTCCGCTACTTAAACAAAGCTTCATAACACACTGAATTATACAACACACTCTCAAAGGAAGCGGAGGAAGAGGCTTAAAACAATGAAATTGCTTTTTTAGAGGAAGCTTTTTGATCAAATTACTCCTTTTCCGGTGAGTAAGCGGACGGTTTTTGATGAAAGGTACCAGGAACTCTGGCAGAGTTTCATATGAACAGGTACAATCAAGCTCTGAAGAGCCGTCTTCTCCACTCCTTTTGACAGGGTGTTCACATCAAGGACGAGTGTAAGGAGACTAACATAACTGACATGTGCATACGTGTACATTCTCTCCGAAAAGTGGAACTGAAACGAACTCCTTTGTCAAGTCTTGTTCATTTCTCTTCATAAAATTCTTCCGTTTTCTATCAAGTTTCTTGGACGCAGTGACTTTAAACTAGTTAAATAAAGGTTGTTTACACAAAGTGTTCATGCCATTTGTTCGAATGTGCGAGCTGAAATGACAAAAAATCTCTCGTTTCCACTTTAATTGTTGGGAACTTGACTGTGCACTTCCCAGTTCGGTGTTACTCTTGATTGTTTTTATCATCTAAAAGAAGTAAGTACAGTAAGGATGCGAGAAGTCACGGTAGTGTCTCCCCATCTGCTTGAACAACACATCATATATTTTTGCACAATCATTGTTTTGCTTGACAGGAGAGAAAGTTGCTGTGACCAGACACAAGAGCGCTTGCTGCCCACAAAAAACTCTGTAATACTCCTTTTCCCTGTCTGCACGAACGAAGTTGTTTATCAAAACTTTTTGTGAGAAAGAGACAGACTTTCACCACGCTTTCTCTTTGATACTAAAAACAAGCATTGAAGTGCTGTTCTTTGTGCGGGTGCCATGCTGCAGTTACGCTCATCGCACGCATATGTGGATGCCACTCTGAGTATGTAAAGTTAGTCACAAAATTGTTCGTTAGTCAAGCAAAGCAGAAGATCCCCTCCAGATATGGTTAAAAAATCTACATCATAATCCGTTCCAGGATATATGTGTATCTGTGCACACGCTCCACCTACAAAAACTGAAGTTTGTGTATTCCCTCGAGGAGAGAGGGAAGCAAGTAGATAAAAAAACGCATAAGCTTCCTTGTTTCCCATCGTTGGTTAGAAAGGAACAGAGGAACTTTGGGAAAATAAGTTTGAGTGTAGCTTTTCAAAAAGTCATTCAAAAGTATTTCCCACAAAGACGGCTGGAGAGATAAAGATTTCTACTGGTGAGCTGTCTTTAGGAAGACCTCGAATTTTGTGGAATTGTTGGTTTGCGTGCATTCATAAGTTTGTCAGAGAACAGGGGAACGTGTTTGACAAAGTGAGGAGGAAATCTCATTATTTGTCCAAATGATTCAAATTCATCCGTCCCCATCAAAATCAGATATCAGTTGTCCAGACTTAACGGTCACAGACAGTACATCAATGGAGGATACGTCCGCATCCACCACACCGTCAGGATCCACCCTGAGTTTAGACTTGGATAACTTGATGGAGAAATGTGGCATTCGAAGCTGCTTCTCCAAAGAGGCTGGAGCAACCGCTGGTGGACTGGGCTCGCTGAGCCCACGCAGATATCAAAATAAACTTGTCCTGCCGCTTGGGTAATGTATAATGCATTTGGTTGAAGTAGTTTTTTAAAAAACATTTAATATTAAGAGACTTTAAATGGACGTGAGTGCCTTGAGAATTTCACTTTTCGCCCTCTCGTCCTGAGTCACACCAACAGGTATTATGTATGTATATTAAAAGACGTTTTTATAATCCTCCCAAGTTCGGGAAGGAACCTGAAAACGTCTCAACCTCTCAGACGGATTTCTGTTTATCAGCGTCAGACGGTGATCAAGTTCAAGCAACCGTGAGATGGGCTTTTTTCAGGATGTGCCGACAAAACCAATAATCTTTTTTGGTGCACTTCGTCGGAAACAATAAAATAATGAAAGTATACATTTAAGCATCTTAGAAAATTCCCAAGGGGAGCGATAAATTCCCTGAGTCATTCAATAAAGAACATTCCTTCGGAACAGGCACGTAGCATCACATAACGCCGTGCTTTTGACAAAAATGAAAGAGGCGTACACCCACCGTTACTACAACGCTTCGGAGAATGAATGAATGAAAGTGAACAGAATGAGGTTAAACTGGGATTAGATATACATGATTCGCCAACTCAATATCCAGTCACAAAAAGGGGGCTGCAAACTTATTATTGGGGGTGTAAATGATTTTTAAGTATTTATAAGAAGTTACTTTCCCCTTTGTATGGAACCCAGTGAACTCCATTTTTGGTATAGTCCGTTGTTCAGAAAAGCTTGTCCGTATATTACTCGAATACCAATTTGTAGCTTTTAATACTTTTCAACAAAAAAATGATTGACTAAAAAGTAAATTGGGCCTCTCGGCAATTTCTCGTTCTCCTAGAGTTAGAAAGGAGTCCGTAAAAAATGTAGCGTAGTTTCAACTTTCATTCAGTTTCCGTTGTTTTACGCAAGATAACCTGAAGAGGAAATGAGCCGTGCGGTTGCGAATGTGATGTCTTACTTCTGATTTCGTGTTCACAATTTCCCTGCAAAGTGCTCCCACTTGATTGTTAAAGGGCACAAGCCATTTCTCAGAATCAATACACGAGTTGAGCAATTGGAAACGTTGCAGTGCTAGAAACGCTTCTTTCCCTCAGAAAAAGAGTGAACATAATATTGTGGTTGCTGAGAGGAAAATCATCCTGAAAGGCATATTATGATATGATGGGTAGACACGAAGGGAGCAACCCGACCTCCGTCACCACATAATAGCTGGCATTTGCTTTGTCAACAAGATCAACTCCTTCGTGAGTCTATCTCTGTGAGCTGTCATTTACAAGGAAGCGTTCCACACTAAAGATGTACAGCTTGAACCACATCAAGCTCGTTGAGAAAATGGTGCAAGAGCTTTTTCCCTATATTTTCCAGAGGTCTTCCAGTATTTTTGGAACAATGTTTGCGTAGAAAATAGAACTACTAATTACCATACCATATACACACATAGCAAGTGTACCATCTCTTTTGTTATTATTCATGGTATTTGACGTCACATTTTTATCACATCCGACACAAAAAATTGACTTCACAAGCTAGTCCATTTGTATAATAAATATCATTTAGCCGTTCATTACAGCTTCTTGTGAAAAGGCTTGTTTGTCTGATCCATCAACGGACAGAGTACAGCCCACATTTTGTAACGCCCATGTGCATTAATGATATTTTCCTGAGAGTCTTTGTTTTTGTACACAATGTTTGTTTGCGTTATTGTAAAGGATGGCGTGCATGACGCAGTTCACCGATGAGTTTCTTAACGGTTGGATGAACGGTTTACGCAAAATTTGTATGCAGAAGAAAAACAAAGTGTGTCAATATGAATTAAGTAATGGCGAGTGTGGGTTCGTTGAATCTATTGGTATAATGTCGATCTATTATGCAGCTTGGTTTGAGCCTTGTTACGTAAGCTCGTTGTTAACCGATTTTGAGCGAGCTTTACGTTTCGTTAATTTTGTAAATGAGGAAGGCTTCGGGTTTCTCAGTGAGCTCAAAATTGGTGTGCTTGCAGTCCTTTCATATTCAGAGAGAAAAAAGTTAATTGCTGCTGCTGACTCGGCTAAAAAAACAATTCACTCAGAGACGCAATCAATATTTTCCAGACACATCCGTAGTACGTACAATCCGCGACAGTCCTATAACACAAAATTGAGTTTGGCTCAAAACAGTCATTTCATAGCTATACTATTTTGAGTGTGTACATATGTATTTGCAACCTAGCATTGGAACTCGCGTTTTTAAAACATTCTACAATTTCTACAATAAAAACTTTTTAACTTCTTATTCGAAAACATCTTGAAAGAAATATGTTGTTAAACAGTACCAAAGATTGCAGAGTTAAGCTGCTATTTGAATTCAGCCTTTACAATCGGGGTGGTATTTACAGGATGATGGCTTACTATTCTTATGGAATTATTTGATGCACTTCTCTACGAATTTTAGAAATATTACTTAAAAAAGGATTTATACTAGATTTTTATATACATATATACATTTTAAAAGTGTATTCCTCGCCATTTGATTGCTAAACAATTAAATTAGATACTTTATATATGATCGAATCTAGTAATTTTTGTAACATCAACTTGTTGTGTTTACAGTGGGTTTCAAATATAATTCAAGTTAGTGGGCCGTTAGGTGTCTATGAATTACTTTTCTGTTGCTTTCAAAACCTACATAGAGTTGCACACTTGTCGTATTTTTATTGTATATTTCATCTTCATCAGTCTATCAAAACTATACTTTCTGCGTGTAAGATACAGCCAATAGTTTTCCACAACATGACGAGACGACACGGTGTAGGACGAAGGTTCCCAACTTTTTCAACTAATTTCTGAAAAGTGTTTTTAAAGATGCGACACTATTACTTTACTTGTGGTTATACCCACATTATAAACCTAAAAAGTTTCACGCATTTGCAAAGTACCAATTGCCTCACATGAAATCTATTTTACTCATCGCGGAATTAAAAGTTTGACTCAAACTTTGGGCATATCCAATTCACTATCAGCGATGCCCACATTCCATGTCCCCTCCAACATGTCTTTCGGGCGACGGTTTGTGCAACAAGTGCATAAGGGAATTACGCTCAGTCTACACTTTGGTGGTTTACGCATATAGTAGCTTTGCGTGATGCGTGTATTATACAAATAGTAAGTGCTCTATGTTTTCTATATAAAGTGAACGTGTGGGTTTCCCACAGAGTCTCAATTTAAGAGTAGGAAGTGGGATTAAGGGTGGCATTTTACCATATGCGCACCCGGAAAATGATGACTCTACTGGTACGAAGTATCAGAAAACTTTGTAAAGGCGAATTTACTATAAACCAATATACAATACTGCTTAAGCTTAATTAGTAGTGACGGAGAATGTCTATGTAAATATATGTATCTGCCTGACACCTGTCCACCACAGATTCATTTTATCTTACGCAGTAATATATGAGAATTTGACCTGGTTTCTCGTAAATAAATGGATGATAAAGTAGTTCTGTATAAGTCGGATTTATCAAACTGCGCTGCCACTTAAGGGACAATCTTAACGGTTCACATAAACTACAAGCCAATAAGGAAGTACAAGTGCCTGTGTGACATTCGACGCAGTAGAGAAAACAAAAACAAAAGAGAAAATTACCCGTCGGTAGCACACAAATGTACTCCTTAAGTGTAGTAAAGCGACTTCGGTTCCATTATTCGGTCAAAGATATGCCCAAAGGTGTTGTGAAGTGATTGTAAGGCAGTTCGCGTAACCGACAGATTCCTGAACGAAGTCAAATGAAACTTACAATCAGTTAAAGCAGTGTGATTTATTACGTGCATTTACACTGAAATTCTACCATTTAGTCCTTCCAGTACTAGTATGGCAATTTTTCAATATTGGCGTGACTGGGAACAGATAATCGCGTTCTCTAAGAAGTATAAAGCCATGCAACACATCTACTAAACAGTCAAGTCATTGATATCGAGTTATCTAATATTATCTCACAGGAGAAAAGATATTCAATTTACTGCATTTGAAAGTAGCGAAATAAGTGGGGGAATAAATTATATACTTGAATCCTCCAGTGGGTGCTTACATTGCAATGCTTTGTAATCTAGTATATTTTATGTACTTGTTTTTGGTAAAAGGTTTCAGTGTGTTAGTGTTGGAAGCAAACTGGTGGAGGGTGAAAGCAACAAGTTTGAATGTTTCTTTTGCTGCCTTGGATGACATCTGCTGCTTTCTCCTTCATTTCGCTTTGAGCTTCCTTCTCTCTCCCAACTCTTTACGCACATGTACGACAGAGGGAGTGCTTTCCAACAGTGAAAGCAGTCGGATGCTTTGGCTGGCATTTATTTAGTCATTGGGTTACGTTTTACGGTTTCAAGCAACATGGAAGTGAAAGCATACTTTTAACCTGATAAGCCTTTTAAGCATACTTTTACAAAAAGGCTGATTTGACATGGAACTTTTATAGAAATAAAGTTGATTAGGAAATTAGGAAAAGAGTCTGTTAAATGCAAGAAAGTGACCTTAATTGTTACTGTTGAAGTATTTATTTCACAAGTGACACAACGAAACTATAAGCGTACAAGACATATACTGTTTTAAGAAATAAAGTTAAGCATCTTACGTACCTGCTGAGTTCATTAAAACATGTTGCACCAGAACCAGCATTATCATTGCAGATCGGGGTTACTGTGACATACTGTGTACTCACAGTTGTTGTGAAAGGAAAGGCTAAACAAACTGCGCGAGTCTTGTCAGTTTCTTACATAATTTACAAATCCCATACTTACACAGAGCCGTATTTCTTTACGGCGCATATTATGCCTTCGAATGACGTCAAATCAGAGTGTCTCATACTCACGCGGCTCTCACATCTGCATCAAAGCAAGGAATGAGGTTTGTTGTTATACAATGATACTCATATTACTCTGTTGTCTATACGGAAGGGATTCCGGTCTGAAGGAAGCAGAGAAAGTAAAAAATGTATGCACAAGATGTTCGCTAACGGTTGCATAAAAGTCATCCAATTTTACTATTCCATCGACTCGCCTTGATTCTTGGAGTGTTCTGGAATTATTTATTGGAAACGATCTTTGAACTTTTATCGAGCTGCATATAAAACAGAAATGTATGTATGTAACTGAAACGTACTAGACTGTGAAACGAATTTCTAGAAATAACTTACATGTTACACATGTATTTCTTAAAAATGGAAGTCGTTGCTCAATGAGGTACGAATCAGCAATGATTTAGGATAACAGCATTTCTTCGTAACTCATAAATCTATATAGTTTGCGAACTTATGAAGTCTGCATAAAAATGCTTGTTGTGTGATATTGAAAAAAGTACTTTCTGCTGATTGTGAGAACCCAGGAGTGTGACAAAATGGCTGGGAAGCAAATTAGCAGAAGCAGACGTTGCTATTTACTAGGCCGTACAAGGTTAGGTTAGATGCTCGATTGACAATATTGAGCAATTTCCCCCGTGGATGTTTATCTGCTCATGATTTATTTAGTCGTAATCGGCAAAACGTTGAAACGAACGAAATTTCTGAATGTGCTTGGCTTAATTTTACATTGCTTGTTTTTTAATTTTAAAAGCTCATAAATGCTTTGCTCTAGATTGTGATACGAGATTTGAGGTACCGTATCCGTCACTACAATGTTTCTCACAGAATAACAAACTATTTTAATTCTCTCGCCCTCAGCTCTATCCACATCCTGTTTCGATGCTGCTGTGTACACATTTTTGCCTCAAGGTAACTTGCGTTGCGAATCCTGAAATAATTTGCAACTATGAATCTGGTTGAAGCATGTTGTTTAAAAATGGTCTAAATTTCTGAGTATGCACTTATCGAAGGACTATTTTGCCATTTACATGCACACTCAAGATTCCCAGGCTTTAAAAAATATATTCAAAGCAGAAAAAGATCATCACTTTTGGTTGTAACATAGTACAACACACAATAGTATGAGATTCACTGGGATATGTTCTGGACTTGGAAATGGTCTTGTTCTCTACACACATCTGGTAAGTCCGACTGAGTGATTGCAAAGTGAGTGAAACAAAGACAAATGGCCTTACTCACAGCGTACTGAGGGCTCCATCAGTCACACGGTGTGGATCTACGAGCGTCTGTGTAGATTGCAGACTCCATTTTTTGTTGACTGACTTGGGGATACCGAGAACTCTGCTGAGGATTTAGATTTTTTCTCTGCAATTGCTTGATGCTTTCACCATCTGCTTAAATGAGATACAGAATGTGGCAATGTTTGTAGAATCGTTACGTGAATAGCACAAAGAAACTTGCTCTAGCTGATGAAAGAGGTTTCCGGTATAACCGTGTGAGTTACCGGCTTGCTCTCAAGAAGCATAGTCACTTCAAGGATGTAAAAGGTTTACTAATTCTGTGTATTCTTACTAAAAAACGAAGCGGAGACGATAACGTCCTCATTAGAAGACTGGAGTACTCATTAGTACTAGGTGGAGCTGTTTTTGGACACGTGATGTGAAGTATGAGAACATCTCAGACTTTTTTGTTTAATACAGAAAAACTGCTTTTAGACCTGTTGAGCTGATCTGAACATCACTCGTTATATACTGAAATCTTTTCTCATATACTATACATATAATTTACAAGAGAAGCGATGGGAAAGGGTAGCTTTATTGAAGGTGACACAAACGTGAGTATTTGAGGTGCAGATTAACGGTCTGTGCAAAATATAAAATGCACTACGAAAGGAAGTGGCTTATGTAACAGGTATTTCATCAAAGCGCTCCCAATTAAAATCGGGGAGCTTAAAATTTAGACAAAAAAGTATCAGTAACGTTTTATTCAATATGTAAGTACTCTCATCACAGCACAGTTTGTAGAAATATGCATATCATCGGTTGAAGTGCCCTTAGGTCAATCCGTTTTTAGCTAAGTTGAATTGCCTGTCAAGTAGGAATACACGTGTAGTTGCTTTGATAGAATTTAACAGGGGTCTGAGGGTAATGACCGTGAAACAGTAAGTTAGTATGAGCAACTTTAAAATTGATACAACTTGTCAAGAAATACAAAAAACATCTATGTTTAACAATATAAAGGTCAATAACTTACGTATTTCGCATAAAAATGCAAAATGTATCTGGCATTTGGCACGACTCCCCCTCGTAATCCCCCGCCGTTTTAACAGATTGAGTCTATGATCAACAAGGGTACTTCGGAAGTGACGGATATATTTGCAATTTTGTGTCCCTGAGGTGTACTAGAAATCTCTTCCTACGATAGTATCCAGATTGTAAATAAAATTCCAATATAACGGCAAAGAACTTTTAGGGACAAACGTACATGTAGAATGTAATGTAATGCTTGGAGCATAACTTGTCAATATTAAGTAAACATTCGTGCTTGCTTCGTACTTTGTACGGAAATCTAATTTCAATTTCGCGATGATAGACGATTACTGATAGAAAGCTCCCTCGCTGATAATGGAATATGAGCTAGAGGCGAAGTAGAATGCAAAACAAGTCGAAAGCATTCTTTCCTGAAGCTGTTTGCTTCTGGAATTCAACATCTGCGTTGCATTAATAAGTACCTATTGTAACTGAGAAGCGAACACAAACATCCTACGAAAATATTTGAGATGTTGTCAACAATCCGAGATTCAATAAATATTCAGAGCTGATTTTTATCACCAAATATCGACAACTGCGTCCCATGTTCCATCTTTGCTGGAGAGAAGGGAAGCTGCTTTCGTCGGAAGGTTGAATTTTGTTGAAACCACGTCTGAAATTTCGCGTAAGCATAGAAAGTTTTTTTTAAATAGCATCCTTCAGTTTTATCCACATTTACATAGTTGTGCATCTAGATGAAATATACTGGACTGAACATCCGCAGCGTAGTAGTGATTGTTAGACACTGTTTGTTTTTGACAATGTAACAAATCTCAGTCTTTATCATATTAGGCCTAAAGAGTTAGTATGATGGCTGATACAAAATCACAATCACGACGAAAGTTTTTTTCCTTGTCACACCGTGATACCCGTGAGGGTCGAATGAATTAGCCAGTATTGAATTCTACTCCGACAGAGTACTCAAAATACCTGAACTAGTATTATTTGGGTACGTTGACAGAGCTATAATAATTGACACCCTGAAAACTTTATTTTATACGCAGTTCGGAA
>JAHZMW010002245.1:0-15020 GCA_027743745.1 Alloscopus bannaensis | reverse complement strand
CTCTTTGTATTATTACTCTAAGATTCCCCAGGCCTAAAAAACTGCAGATTGACTGCGCTGTTGGCAGACACACTTCTGTACATGATTAGAAATCAGTAGACTCTGCTTTACGAAGATTTGCATCTGACAATTCTACGATATCGGTTCGCTGAATCCTTGTATACAGTTTAGGAACGGAAGCGTGAAAACGTGAGTTTGCTAATTTTCCCCTAATTTAGCGTGCCCTGAAAAGGATGCGCTTGTGCATAGGTGAGCAATTTTGAAGAGAAAAGTGAAAACATATTTGCAGCATCAGTAATAATATGTAGTGTAAGCGAAGTCTGAATTAGGCTTTGAATTTTGGGCTTGGTCGTTTTTCACCCTTTGATTTATGGACACGTATGGACCAAGATATGCTAATAATGCAAAAGTTATCGGCAAGGACTCATTAGGGTTACAAACAAACTAAGCACAAATAATCAAGTCATTTTTCAACGTGTCAACACCTGAAATCAGACCTGTCTTTGTGCACGGTAGACATTTCATCGAGAAATTTTATTATTTTGGATTAGTTGTTGTATCTCTTTATTTTGCTATGATCAATAACAAAGTAGGACGCAATTATAAATGGATGCACTTTCATAAGCATTATCAAATGTGTATTTTAATCTATAAATAAATGATGTCGCCAGAGCGCAAGCACAAAATTGGTAACCCAAGGGTAATCATATTTTTTCATTTTATTTATAGCCAGTAGCTTTTTCACAGATTTCTGTGATATCGTCAGCCAGCTTCAATGCTTTTTCCCTTTTCATTGTTTTATTTACAAAAACAAATCACTTTTCAGATATGTGAAAGTCCTTTTACTGACTTCACTTTTACTAGACTCACTCACCAAATATATCAAAGTAATGAACATGGCTCTGCAGTATTTATCTATGAAGATGAATTAGCAGGCTTGGTTGAATTATTAAACAAGAAATGAGTCTTTCATCAAAGTCATAATTTTAATTTTTGAATAGAAAAAAATGCCTGAGTCCACATATGAATAAAAGTTGAGTAATTAACCGGGACAAAAAATATGAAAGGACTACATCACCAGAACGAAGCAAGTTTCATTTTTGAATCTCAATTAATAAGAGTTTGGCGTATACGAATATTCTCATAAATCATCATTTTTTACGGAAGCCTTTTTCGATCCCTCTTACACGTACGTATTTCACTATTCGACGGTTTTGACAAATAATACCCCTGTCCACTTTTGCCACATGTGCATTTCTCAAGTATAATATTTTCTGTGTGATAAGTAATCAATATAAAAGACGTTTTTTTCAGCTTTCACACTACTCGCTCGATGATTCAGTGTTTTTTTGCGGGCGCTGCAGCATATCGGTAACAAAAAGAGGCTGACAAAGCTTTTCAGACATCGTTTCATCAACGAGATGAAAGATGAATATACTTACGTGAATATAATATGCTCTGTTGTAAAGCCCTTTAACAAACTGGTTCAACAATTGATGTTTTAAGATGCCCTTTCCTATTCACGAGTCATGAATTTACAATAAAGAAGTTTATGAGTATGGTTTTATGAAAAGGAAGTTTTTCCTCCTTTTCATCGATGTCACGAAGACTTTGTAGGAAACTTCGTATACGCTGTGCTCTGTGAAGTAGTGTGAAGTGCTTCATTGAAAGGGAAATCAAGGATGCCTCAGGATAAAATAGGCTTAACAAGGAAAAATACTATTATCTATCCTTTCTATTTCCCAATCCTTTTCAGCACACGCCTCCATACCTACAGACACACATAATGTTTGCTATCGGGTATTGGTATAATTTATGGGTCTTTTAAAACAAAAGAGTTTATTGTTGGTGCGAGAAAAAAGACGCGAGCGTTGTGTCTCTCATTGACTCCCAGCGTGTGTAATTACAATCAATTAGATAGTGTTTTCAATCAGGTTTTCGTGTATTGTCAATTGCCACGAGGATTAGCCACAGGTATATCGATTTCTACAAAATACTTCAAGAATTTTTCGCATCCCTCTTTGTGTCAGTGGTGAAAGGTGTAGGGGATGGTATTGATGACCAAGACTCGCTTCAACTTCATGGTTATTGCTCAGCTTGAAACCAAATCTGGTTGGGAGGAGAACTACTGTACACATTTGTCTTTATCGTAGAGAATCAATGTTTCCTCAGTTAATTGTTCGCACAGGGTTCTCTACATTGAGCCACATAAGGGTAAACCCTTAATTAGATTGGTCTTTCAATCAAAGACCTTCCTATAATGATGATGATCACCGTATAAATCTCGTGCTGAAACAGCAATTTTTTCTTGACATGTGCTGTTTTGTTGAAGACGAAACCTTGCTTGTCAAATTGCAATTTGAGTTGTGGATAGCCATATCATCGTTAAGAGGCCGTATATTATGATGCTCAGGTGTTTGGGCTGGTTGGAGGACTGGCATTAGTAGCAGCGACCAGCACAAGAAATCATGTTAAGTGAACTATGAAAGGGTGCCAGATGCTTGGTTGTTTAATTAAACATTGTTTTGAATAATGATTTTCTTCAAAAACCTGATCTTAAATCAAGAAATTGCGTAGGGAAATGGTCAAAAATGCGGATAACTTATGAGTATTGTTTACCGTAGAAAATGTATGCACATGCAAGTATGTACATAAAATTTGCGTATGAAGGACTGACAGCTAATTGGCATTCCACAGAGTTGTCAACTAGAAAGTCAGGAATGCGGCACAGTATAAAATATATGCTGATTAACACATTAGCAAATGGAAAGATTAAAATTCATGAGTACAGCTCTTAAATTTACGTCAATCAGCTCATGCTGTCAGTTGAGAGTATTGTTGACATTACTTATTGCGGTGGATTTCAGGAAAAATCAGAATGACAATAAACCTCATTTCTATCCTACGGTAAGTGTGTCAGCTCAAGTACACTACAACGTACAGAAGTCATGTACCGGACTCAATATTTGTTAACTACTCTCGGTTTTGTAACGTTTTAATGCAGCTTCGACTACTTTCTCCACTGTAGATCTCCTCTACTGCAATTTCATAACCCGATTTTGAGAAAATCACGAACTTCCCCTGAGGGACCTTTGCCTTCAATCATTCGGGACGGATGCAGCCACATACTTGGCCCAAGCTGCCTAATCCTAAACGATTTTCAAGACAATTCATAAGCCACTCTGTCATACATAACTCTTTGGAAGATTGACTCATGAAATCAGCCATTAAGAGTTAAACACTCGTTAGTATTCTCCTTCACATCTTTCGCTACTGACCAGCCAGAAACTTGACACAATTATTTTTTGTACAAGATCTGCGAATGCTTCACAGGTTGAACCCATACTCCATCTCAATAACGTAACATGTACGCAACGCACGTGAGGAAAGCTCATCCTCGTCGTTGCTGCACAAATTTGTCTAACCGGCGACGTACAAGCTATTGAGAACACCTGAATGAAACTCGCAATTATAACTATTACTACTAAAATTTTGCTCAGAGGTCTGTTAGTCTCGTTTCAAGCAAAGTGATAGTGAAATTCCTCAGCTTTTGTTGCTGCGTATGTAACCACCTCCACCTCATCATCCTTATTCTTATTAGTTCAATGTTACACCAGATGCATTTCCACTGCAATTTTGGAGTAAAGGGCTGTGCCTCTCTTCAGACTTCATATCTTTTATTATCATGATTCCACGATATGGCGAGTGTAATGTGTGTGACTAACAAAGCTAAATGACTGTGACTCTGGTCAAGGCGACCGCAAATCATCTCGAAAAATAAGTTCTAAAGAGGATGGCGACCTATCTTCAGAGCGCAAAACATATGCGAATTTACAACTACATTTGCACACTAGTGAGTCAGTGAATTTCTTAATTTGACGTACCTGGATAGGCTGAGGTATTTTGTACCTAACAAAACGTATGTCATGCAAAGATACCGTCGCTTTGCGTGTAGTGGAGTATGCAGGGAGTAGAGGTAGAAACACAATAATCATCTTCAATAAGGGGATAGCGTAAGCATAGTTAAAACTAATGATGATCATAATATTCGTGTCTTTTTTAAAAAGAGGTTTCATTATGATGACGATTGCTTCACACGTACATACACATGTGAGTTGTAGAAGCTAAAATAATTTCATGCTTCTCTCCCGACACTGCCTTTGTAGACATCGTAATATTCTTTTTCTGCATAACATCTCTCTTTTTGTGTAAAAAAATAATATATAACCACATCAGGTAAGCAGAGAGGCTCACGATGATGAATTACACACAAAATGTATGGTTACATGTACTGACGCTGGTTACGGTTTTGCTTGGCGAGGATGGAATGATCACTATGATTTTCATTCACGGGGAGGCATGTTTTTCCCAATTTTATTAGCATGTCTGTGAACTTTGCCAGTGGAGTAATGAGATTCATTTGACTTTGGTGTTCACCGGAGGTTAAATCATCGACGGAAAGGCGTCCACATGGCAGAGGAATAGTAGTTTTTTACTATCCACACATGACAAGGCGAAGCACTGTTATCAATCAAAATTTTTTATCTGGATTTGTTGCCGCATTGTTGAGCGCCTGTGGTTTTGTGAGATTGTGTAATTTTTTTAGTCAAATATTATTGTTCCTCAACTGTATTTTACTTGAAGCTAAAAGAGTTTTTTTTACGTCAAAGGATTTCAATGACTTGGATCGAATAGCGCTATAAACCAGCGAAATAAAACGTGGTGATATCTTCTTTAATGAAGGCGGTAGTTACCGACAAAATGTGAGTCCACATGTGAGTGCAATATTGAAGCAAGGAATACGAACATCTACTTTATATTCAATAAGTGATACACTCATCTTGCTTCAAAATTACACCTTATTCCCCTCTTCAAACAATAAAATCCTCTAAAAAGTCATTACTTCTACATCGCTGCTACTGGTTTTACAGTGAAGTTTCAACAATACTGTCATTCTATATAGCTGTAAGCTAAAGTGCGAGCTGTGATGCACATGTGGAGGTGTGGAAATGGTGTTGGTAAAAGAAAACAGTGTAATAATCCTTTCGCACAAAGCATCAACTTTTTGATACTCTGTCCGCTGAAAGGAAGAGGTGATTGTGATTGAATGAGTTGCACTCTTGCATTAATAGCGAAGGAAAGGCGAGAAGGAACAAGCAGTTTTTGGCATGATTTGTGTTTTGAGCAACCAACTATAAAGAAGGAATAATATAGTTGCTTTGAGTATGTGTGTAACATACACAAAGCGAAACAAGAGCGATGCACATCGTACTTTTATTAGGTATTCCCGATAATGATTGAGTGAGATACTGCCTCGCTTTCCTAAAAGTCTCACCGTGTATCAATTCTAATCATTAGACGATTACGTTGGTCCCACTTCACTACTCATT
The DNA here is from genome assembly GCA_027743745.1 of Alloscopus bannaensis. Classification (NCBI taxonomy): domain Eukaryota; kingdom Metazoa; phylum Arthropoda; class Collembola; order Entomobryomorpha; family Entomobryidae; genus Alloscopus; species Alloscopus bannaensis. Next base: position 9,630 of record JAHZMW010002245.1, on the reverse strand, counting down.
TCAGAGTCGATCAAGAGCCCATCATCGTTTGCGCACAACAAAGTGTATTACATATCAGGATTTTCTCATCGCGTAGTTCCCAGAAACAAGAGCTATACACATACGTGTGAGCAAAGGAGAAAGATGCGTGCAATGAAGATTTCGATCGAAACAGATTATTATTGAAAAGGAACAATTTATCATCGTGATCATCATCGAGTTGACTTCTTATATTGAAGTGAAATGAGACGATGGACGAGGATTTTTTTGGTTGTGAGTGAAATAGCGTGTCACGATTTCCTCCGTTTTGTGACTTTTAATGTGCGTGTCTTGCGAAGTGTGAGTAGCCTGAAAACGGTTTGAGAGCAGACATCTCTTCCCTGATTTCATTTCTCCTCCTTCACCACTTTCTTCGTAATTGAAGGAGCAGAAGGAAAATGGAGTGGCGTCACTCAGCTCGAAGTCGTAAGTAGTTGAACTCTTTTAGTTGTTCAATGTAGAAGGAGGAAGGCAGAGGGGAAAGTGTGGAAAGGAGTTGGGAACATTGAAATTTCAAGCTAATTTTGACTTGATCGTCGTGATTTTAGCATAGCATTTGCCTACTTGAGCTAAAGGAATTATTTGCTCTTGAACAGCATTTTTTGAGCATTCAAAAATTCCCATAAACGCTACCAGATTCGCTTTGTTTGAGCGGTGATGATGTGTGCTCGATTATTTTCACAGCAATCTTTGACAAGAGTGTGTAGCAACTTCATCAGCGGAAGAAAGTAAAACTCAGTGATTTCTGACACTAATACAAGAACACTCTTGTACTCGTGTAGAAGTTGTCAAAATTGCAAAAGTTTTCCTTTTTTCAAGTGATATTGAACTGAAAAAGGTAAACTCTCAAGAGTTCTGTGCCATATTTTTCGTATCTCCAATCAAAAGACGGAGCAGTTAGTTTGAAGCACTGAACAAGATTCTCGTGAGTGCAACAACTTAATAACAATGTCTCATATCTTCAAGGATGTTGACGTTATGAACAGAGAACATGACTGGGTTTCAANCTGAACAAGATTCTCGTGAGTGCAACAACTTAATAACAATGTCTCATATCTTCAAGGATGTTGACGTTATGAACAGAGAACATGACTGGGTCTCAATTTAGACGTGAAAAGAGAGAATAAACATATTGTGCGTGTGTGATTTGCGATTCAGATTTTGTGGTAAAGTTCATTAACGGACGCAAATGAGCGAATGAGCACAAACAGTCTCTGAATTCATTTACAAGTGGGTGCGTGCTTGTCTCAGGATCAAAGTTTGTGAATTTATTATCGAGAGACGAAAGAAAAAGTGTTTTCTCACGACAACCGACGAATCAACGACCACTTCTGCACATGTTTCTCGTGTTTACAAATTCCCCTTGTAAACATGTCTGTGTTTTGTTCAAGTAAGTTCGCCGGGTGGCATAATGATATCGTACATCAAAATTAGTGTTTCTTGCAGATTGCATTAGAAATGTGTGCACACTTCGTTCATTCCACCGTCATCACCACCACACCATGTGTAAATGAAGTTGTAACTTGTAACGAATCACTAGCTTTTTCAGCAGCGCAAAATACACTTAAAACGTACACATAAAGTGTGATGTTTGATATATGTATACGTATAGGAAATAGGTAAGATCCAAAGATACACGAATATAATGCAGAAAGGATCTCATGAAAAGGCAAGCCTCTCGCAACCATTCATTTCATTTTCATTCAATTTCTACCAATAAAGATCTCCCCTCAAACTGTTGCTGCAGCTGTCGCATTGCTTATTGCATATAAGACACGCGTGATGAGGATTAAAAAGATTACATTATATCGGGATACAGAATGTGTGTACCGTTGTGTTTTTCGTGTGAACCAAAATAAAAGGGAGTTCGTTGGCAAAGAAAGTGAGAAAAAAACTTCACAACACCGCTGTGGTCCGTTGCCAGTTTCGAAGATGTACTACTGCCGGTTGGACCAGAGAGTGGGTAAAAAAATTAGTGCGTAAAATAACTTCTTCGGACCTTTAACCGAAAGTTGGACAGTTGCGTAGACTTCCTGGTTGGCGCTGGCTTCTTTCTCGGCTCTTAATTACCGTTCCAGAACCCTGTTCTTGGCCAAAGGCCGCGTGGTGCGGGTGACAATCAGGAAGTGCGGTTTGGTCGGCATTGGTGGTTTGATCGTTGGAAGCCCGTGCTCGATACATATTTTTAGTTGTTTTATACTTGTGCGCTAGTTTCTATTCTGAGCGAACTTGTCCGTTCCTTTCTTCTCTCTGGGACACTTTCTCGTTGGATGCTGCCAACGAATTCCTTTTGCATGATAAGTACAAAATCCCGCACTCGTGTGAAGTGTAGGTTGGCTTTGTTGGCTCTTGTTACTTAGGCTTTTCCGTGATTGCCATTCTTGGTGGGAGATAATTGTGTTGAAATGTCCTTTATGAGTGATTTACAAAATCCAAAAAATAAGCCGTGGTACTTAAAAAAGATGGCTCAATTGGCAGCATCCAGTCACGCGAGATATTGATGTGAAGTAATAATTTCCTAAATCGTCTAAATCAATACAAACCATCTCTAACGTTGTACAACTCACAAACTACCTGAGTGTTTAACCTGTTGTATCCTGCGTGTGTCTCGGACCTTTAATAAATGAACGTTGGTGTTTTAGTGAGATTTTTATGGCTTCTTGGGCAATGCATTTTGGATGCATTGCTTCGCAATATTTGGTAATAATACAGTAAAAAAGCTCATTACTTCCATACTTTATTGGCTTTGTCTTCAGTCTCTTGCTTTGTTGTCATTAATAATAGGATTTTTAAAGTTTGAAAGGTCACACGAAGAAGGTGCATTTTTACTCTGACCACAAAGAGTCATAAACTCTTGTACCTCAAAAACATTTCATCCTTCGTCCATGCCATCCTTCGTCCACATTTGCGTCTTCGTTTTCATTAGATTCCTGCACCTCTCACGAGCACTGTGTCGTCTCTTCTGTAATCATTCAAGTGGCTAAGTAGTTTTATAATGGAAAAGATAAATAGAGACACCGTAAGATCAGATTGCGATTGTCGCTCCCATTTTGCATTTTGACGGAAAGGAAAACGCTCCGACGTGGTCGTGCGGTAATCGAAATAATGTAACCACACATACGCGGAAGCTTTTTCGTCCATCCGTTGGTAATTTAACAAAAAGCCTTCCCGTTTCTCAAAGCTCATCCTCGAGCTATTTCATTTCCTTCATGATTCGTGCACCGTCCTGTCGTCCCCCTTCACCGGGTTATTTTTATACATCACTAGATTCTCTCAGTCATGAAAATCTTTGGTTTACCGTTTCTCACACAGAGACAGACTAGTTTTTGTTTGATCTTTCAGTTATGCGTGAGGAAGAAGCGTGAGAATTACAATGTTTTTGGTGGACAACGATTTTAATTAAGTAACGAAAACTTGAGACAGACAGCTTAGAAATTATTATATCTGTAGCGTGTGCATTTTGTAGTGATTTACAAATTACAAAAACACAAGCCTCTCTGGAGATCATTCAGAGTAAATTGCGAGAATCTCCTGAAATCCGTGTCTGTTGTTTTCTTCTTTATCACGCGAGAAAATTACCTTGAGAATCAAAGTGTCACTCTTGAGTTTTGGTGGAGTAATTACAGAACAGAGCTCTCATTCATTGTGCAAAAAAATGAGAAAACCTTGAGTGTTCTCAGTGATTTTATGTGATCCACAATCTAACTTAGGTGGATACTCGTCAGTTTATCTATGTTTACGAGTATCCTCAAACTCCACATTCTTATTGCACTTGTAGCAGACGCTTTAACGAAAGCAATTTCCCATCGTACTAAGACACACATTTTTTTAACTTGATCAGCCTTTCCATTACTGCGGAAGTGTATTTTTTGTGTATCGTAATGAGAGAGGAATATAGTAGGAGTAATGAGATGGAATCACGTCAGTTGGAGGTGTCTTATACCATGCAATAATCAAATCCACTGCTAATATAGTCGGATATACTTTCCGCATCTGTTCATCAACGTTTTAAGGTGAAGGTCGACCTTTTCCTTGTTTACAACCAATAAAATAGACGTATATCTTATTATGTGGGTGAAGAGTCTTGCGGTGGAATCAAAAAGAACTTTCTGATAATAGGTGATGATAGGCAATACTTCAAAGAAGAAGATTGAGGTTTGATTTTATTCACATTAGCGCATGCCTTTATTTCTGAATCACAGAGAAATTTTAATCCTAGATTTGATACAGTGTGATACAAAGGGCATCAGTATGTTTTTATTTAATATATAAAATATTAAGCATTAATCCAATCTAGAAGTGTGGAATACGTCTGTGAATGTGGTTTTGTGTGAGGCACACGTTTATCTCGTGTGTGCATTTTCACATGCGTAAGAACTTCATGAAGGTTTATACCTTGCTAGAATGTCTTGTGTACAACTTGTCACTTTGTGCGGTCTGCCAAAGCAGATCGCTTCTCTAGTATCGCATTCGTGTTTATGTGAGCTCGTGCACATTTGCATAGAGCAGTGACGGTGGTAATTCTTTGAACGTGTAACACTTTGGTAAAGGAAACAGTGCAACTACTTATACCTTCGCTTTGTTCACAGATCCTTAGTTCATATCTAAAACGCATTTTTTTAACCTTCTCAAACTTGTCCGGTTTTCTGTGAAACCCGACTTCACAAACCCTGATATTATCTCGATTTTATTCTCATAATTCCATCACTTGTTTTTATTCCCAAGAGATTGCCCCTTCAACCGGATAGCTTTATTGGTTACGATAAATGTGCCATATAGAAAGATAGGAATCCTACGCCGGTTTTCAAAAAGGGCACAGAAACAGACACGAAGCTTACGTGAGTGCATGTTAACTCAAGGCATAAGGTTTTTTCACCTTATCACAGCTAGATTTTATTTATTACCATTATAGTAAAGAAAAAAAGGACGACATATTCTTGTGAAGCAGATAATGAATAATACCCTCGTTTGCATATTTCCGTCCCGCGCATCGTGACACAAGGCAAGAGATATGAAGACTTTTTGAACTTGAGAACTGAGTTTTGCATTCAAAGACACAGCGACGACGGCAGGAACACTTGAGCACAAGAGGTTGACAATGTGTGCTGATGTGAACCTGTAAAAGAGGAACTTGTGTTTAAGTGTGTGCAGTGCTTATTAGACTCACTATTATTTTTTAGTGCATCTAAGGTCATTCATTCTTCCTCATGTCACACAACTTGGCTGATGGAGGAGTAGTCTTCATACGTATCCCGAGTGCTCAAGTTCTGTAAGCCAAGAATCAAGAAACAAATGACTTTTTTGTGTGCCGTGTAAAAACGCATCTGGATTATCGTTTTACGGTTCTCCTTGTTTTTCTACACACTCTTCTATTCAACCATGTATTAAAATCAAGCCAAAAAGCAGAGTGAACGATGACTATAACTTAGCCCTTAATAAGCCAAGAAAGGATCGAGGAGTACATTATTATTACAGCTTAAGTGCGCAGTGGGAGTGGAAGAGACTTGTTTGAGTAAAGCACGGATCTTTAACAAGAGAGGTTGTTTAAAACACTGAAAAACTCCCCCAGAAATCTGCTTTTGGTATGGAAGCCACCTAATCCACTGTCACACTGTTTGTTCAACATGTAAAAGAGGAAGGAGAGTGAGAGACAGTAAGAATCCCTGAGATTTGTAAACGGAGACTCGTAATTCGTTTATAAAGGTAGATACGTTCTCACAGAGGAGACAACTCTGTAGGAAACTGTCTCTGAAAGTTCAAAGGAAAATTATTAGTCATCAAACGGCAGTGCTCTCTGTTACCTGCAAGCGAAAAGCTGTCTTGAAATAGAACACAATATGTAACAACACAAAACATTGTTGCTGTACTATTAACATGTGAAGTTCCTCTTATTGTCGCGACGGTCATTGTCACGTCCACATTGTTTCTAAAGAGTTCGCAATTGTCGGTTGAACCGTTGACAGCTCAGCGAAAAACGTCTCTGAGAAATTCTCTGTTTTTTAAACCGTATCCCATTTTATTATTCAACTCATTTACTCTAGTTTAGTTCTATTAGTACAACGGATTTGGTTGAAGAAAAATCCACTTTTTTTTCACGAACACAATAATATATCATCTTGACTTGTCATTTTGACCGTAAACACTAATTTAAAGGTAACAGGACCACATTTTAAAAGAGTGCTCTTTACGTAGCTGTTAAAGTCGACAGGATAAGTTTAAAGCAGGATTAGCAGAGAAAAGGGTGAATAAAATTATTTCGCGTGACAAGTCATAAAACAAGATTAATATCTCCCGTTTGGCAAAATGATTGAAATGTATCATCACTCTCACATAATGTGCAGAGTCGTGAATGTGCCTTGAGCAATATGTGGTTTATACGTTTATAGTTGTCTGCTAGCGGTTGTACATGACCAGACTGTATTTTATTGTTCACATTTTATTTTTCGTCAGAAATTCTATTGTAGAAGCCCTTAGGTAAAGTTTATCTTTATGAAAGTCATGTAATCTAAAAAAAATATTATAGTAAAGTAATACTTATTGCTAGTGATTTCGTTACGTTTTAGTATTGTATAAGAGTATTGCGGTAATTGGTAATGGTGTGGTGGTGATGATGAGAAGCAAAAACGTAAATTGAACTTAATTAAACTCAGAAAGAGACTCTGTCATCTCGTCGTGTGTTTTGTTCTGAATGAAAGCAAAAAGTGAAGAGTTGTTGAAGCGAGAAAGAAGAAGAAAAAAAGTGGAGAAACGTACATGAAAGCAATTTTATTGCGCCAAACTGCCATCCACCATGTTCAGTCTCACAGTGCCATCCCTGAAAATTACAAAACATACCTTCAGTGACATTCAAGGTTCTTTACGATTTTTTTCTTTACAATTGTTTCCAGCATTTTTTCACACATTCATGTGAAGTATGGAGTAGTATTGCATAAATGGCGATGCATTGGGAATGATTTTTTTGAGTGATTCTTTTAAGTTATTGCACAATTTGTCTGTGGCAATAATATATACGTTTTAATCCACAGAAAAATCCCAGAGTGGAAAGTTTTCATTCGATTTGGAAATTAGATTGGGCTTCACTCGAAAAAAATATTTACGCCGCGTTATCGTCAAGATTGCATCGAGCACGCTATCCGTTTTCAAGAAGGCAATTGCAAAAATGTTTTCAGAACTATGGAAGCAGTCAATTTGTGAGATGTAATTCTCCTTGTTCTTGAACTCTGCATTCTTCAAATCGTCATAGACTTAAATACTCTGGCTTTTTGCTGAATTGCTCAATCAGGCAGAGGAGAATGTGTGTGTGGTGCTCCGCAATTAGAACGGGGAAACGTGGTGGCGACTAATCAATTAAAATGGCGTCCATCTTGTTGGAGTCGTGAATACATGTGGAATTATCTTCGTTTTTATACCTTTCTTTCTGCAACTCATTGCGTCCTGTGGTTTTGAGCTGTTCGCAGTTGGCAATGGTGTGCAGAATCGCGTCATGGATAGATTGCAATTAAGCTGAGACAATCCTCGAAGTAGTTTTAACAACATGTGCATGACACAACGAAAAGTCTTTGGGATGCCCTTGCAAAAGTTTTTAAAGAAGGATTCTTACCATTATTGCTTCTGGCTCTAATAGAGTGGCGGTTAGCCTTGTAGACATTTTGTTATGTTCTGCGGGAGTTCTGACAGACGATATTGTAGTCTCTAAAGCATTGCATGGATGCACTTAAGATTACACTTAATTTTCCTACCGAAATGTGTAAAAGATCCTATGAAGATATACACTCTCACAGTATGACAACATGATGATGACCAGGTGAATCAACTGTACAATGAAAAATGAGCTTGGGAAAAGTTTTTTTTAGTGAATCTTCCATTTTCAGGTTCAAAAACCCTTTTTTTGTCCATGAGTTAACAAAACTTGAGCGATTACATTATTACCATTATGCTCGGAGATAAACGGGACAAAAGAAGCATTTTAACAAACTACGAAGATGGTTTGTTTATAGTTAGATTGCTTCGTAATCGTAGGGATGTCTCCCTTATGAAAACATCTCTAACGTGGTGGCGCCATATGTAACTCATATTATGCATGTCTTACATTATGAGGGAATTCATGAAAAGTGAATTCTTCCTCGGGGACTTTCCATCACTTTGCTTTGTTTCTCACATGATAAATCTCACAGTACACGGTGGCAGTCAACTAAAAAACTTCACAATTCATAATTACTGTGGCTTCAGCAATGTGCCATCTCCACACACGTATTTGATCAGACTTTATATCTCAGTTTACTCAACAATTTTGTATGGTAATTTTTATTTCATGTGCATCATCATAATCATTCGCCCACACTTGTATAATTTATAAAAGAAGCATCTTCAAAAGTAAGGAGGTGATTGAAGCTCTTCGCAAGATATGTTACATAGCGGTTTCAATTACCTTCGCATCGTTCGAATTATCTATCATTTTTTGTGATGTATATAAAAAACTGATTGATAACGCGCTTGGTGCTTCTAACTTGAGAAATACTTATTTCTCTCCCTCTCCAAATTTTATGAGCAATACGTAATAATAAGAATGACGAACAATTATACTGCCAGTATATTTAGAGACCATATAATCTCTAATATTTCCTGCGGTTTCTCATTTTTAACTCAGCACATGTGCCGTTCATTAGCCTATTTCAACTTTGAAAGAATTTTATACTCGAGACTCGATCTGCATTATGTATCTCACACGTCTAGCCGTGAGCACACATATTGAACTGTTTCTTTTTTGCAATAAAGTGAACATTTTGCAATAGTCAATAATTCAAGGAAAATCCTCCACTTTAAATGAGCTCAATTTTTGCTCAAATTTGGAAAGAAAAACTTGCACTTTCTCGCCCATTCCCGTACACACATACAAAATACGGAGAACTTCATCAATGCAATTTATAGACGTGCTTGCTACGAGCATAATACAGCTTACGTCTTTTTTTGGTTACTCTCACTCTCTTGTAAAAGGAAAATTGCCATTACATCCACTCACACACATCTATATTCACTCTCTTATAAAATAATCTATTACATACGTCTGTCAGTCAGCTTCGTCAGTATCTCTTGAGGATGATGATTACTGATGGGCATATATGGTTGTAGTGATATTGCACAAGGTACAAAAAGGATTCCCACAGACTGACGTAAAATAATGTGGAGTCTATTTAGTGCTGCTAATGATGCCACTTTTGGATTTTTTTACAATGCTCCTAGGGTGAGTAACATCAAAAGCACTTGACCTAGTCTGTCTTAGAGTCAGGCGAGGTGGCAGGCGATTGAGAGGCTGGTCATTGTATGAATGAAAAATAGACGCATTTTGATAATGAGTGTGTACGTGCGGAACGTACAAACGGTGATGTTCTTCTTGTTATTGTGTGAATACAAGACTTAAAATATATGAGTTCATTCATTTAAAAATATGGTATATAGCTTTCTTGATTTTTATAAGCAACTCATTTCTTGAGAAGACGCGAACAGGATAAAAGAGGAAGGGAGGAAAAGGGTTGGTGGAAGTTGGTTAAATCGGATTGAAGTGTTTGATTGAGAGAAAAGCTGTTATTATTGACTTTCTTAAAAGGCTAATCA